>JBAPGN010001893.1:0-15735 GCA_037355405.1 Vitis amurensis | reverse complement strand
AGAGAGAGAAAAAAGAATGACAGAAAGAATATCAAATGACTTTCTTACTCGGAGGACAGTCCTTACCCAAGGTATGAGAAGCCTTTTATAGGCTTCACCATATGAACTCCCATTACTCATCTTTTAGATGAGCAAATTGAAGTTCATAAATGAACTTCAATATTCTGATAAAAGAATTAAAAAGATGAAAACATCCCAAATTGTAAACTATTCCCCCCTTTGGAAACTTATAAGAGTAACCTATTTTTTATATAATACCCTTCAATAATTTCATTATATTACATGTATGTTTTAAAAGAAAGGGTTGCTTTTGCAAGAAAAAGATGAGGGTATTTTTGTCCAAAATGAGTATATTTTAGGTTGAAAAAAGGTGAAGGGTTAGTTTTCTAAAGTGGGAATGATTTCATCCCTTTTAATCGGTTATCCATATTTCTTTCAATGTGGCCATTCACCACTTAATTACAACACTCCTCCTTAGATAACCACCATATTAAAAGAACATTCCTCATTAAAACCTTGCTAGTACAAAACTCTATGAGAAAAACTATCAAAGGAAAAAAAAGTACAACATTCTTATACTTTAAGTTATTCTTGATCTGTTATGACTGCCTCATTATAAACCTTGTCAGTAAAAGCCAGTGGAATAAAACTTAGACAAAAGGAAAAAAGAGTACAGTACACTAATATTCTTTGATAAGCATACTCCCTCATATGTCAATATCCTTGAGTTGACACATTTCAATCTTGTGTATTAACTTCTTGAATGTTGAAGTGTTGTATGACTTTTAACAAATTTGCTAAGATATCACTAAGCATATTTTTTGACATCAATTCACCACTCTTTGGTAGTCATGTAATGTAAAAAATTTGGCTGAAAATATGTTTATTCCACTCTTAATTATAACCCCCTTTTATCTAGTGTATGTATGCACATTATCTTCAAATAATCATTATGGGCCTCTGATAGAGGAGAGATCCTTAATGATTCCCAATATGTTGGATCATACATCTTAGCTATTACATTCATGATTTTGCTTCAATGAATTGCAAATATTTCCAAAAATTTGATAGTGGCTACCATTGTTGTTTAATAGATCTCTGATGAAATAGCCAAGTACCATTACAATAACAATACCCCTATTTGTGACTAAAAATTTATTGGATTAAAAGTATTCTCATCTTAAATCCAAAAACTACAACTTTGATCACCTTGAGTAAAAATAACCCATATTAGGAGGTTCCCGAAGGATACGTTTAATATATGTTGATATCATTCCAATGTCTTCAATTGAGTTAGAAACGCATCGTGCTAATAAAATTGATAGAACAAGCATATCTGCGGTTATAATTGCAATAATAAATAAGTGCACCAATAACACTAAGATATGGTATTTCAAGACCAAGTAATTCTTCATTTTTTTTGCAAGGATGAAATTGGTCTTTTTTTTATGTCAAGTGATCAGATAATCATTGGAGAACTTAAAGGATACATTTTATCCATATAAAAATGCTTCAAAATTTTCTTAATGTATGTTGATTGTTGTACTAAAACTTTATTTGGAAAATGATCGATTTACAAGTCAAGACAAAAATAAATAATTAAATAAATAAATTCAAAATCTTTCATCTCAAATTCTTTTTTCAAATAACTTGTTGTTCTTATGATCTCTTTAGGAGTCCCAACAAGATTTAAGTCATCAACACATATTGCAATAGTTGCAAATCTGGTTTCTGATTTATAAATAAAAATACATGGACATATATGGTTATTCATATACCGTTTTTTTAGCAAGTATTCACTAGGGCAATTGTACCACATGTGTTAGGATTGCTTTAATCCATACAAGGATCACTGTAACTTGATCGAGTTCATGTTACAAGACTTTGTATTATTTGTTTCAGGCAATTTAAATCCTTCAAGGATTTTCATGTATATATCATTATCCATGAATCCATGTAAATATGTTGTAATAACATCCATGATACACATATTCAGTTCTTGTAAGTCTGTCAAGCTAATTAAAAAACAAAATGTCATTTCATCCATGAAGGGAAAGTATATTTCCTCGTAGTGAATACCAAGTCTCTATGAGAAACCTTGTGCTATTAATCACACTTTATATCTTATGATCTCATTATTCTCATTGTGTTTTCATACAAATACCCATTTGTACCCAACAGCTTACTATTCTTAGCATTTTAGACTATGGTCCAAAAAACTTCTCATTTTATTAATAGTTAACTCTACCTATCCATAACTTCTTTCTCATTTTGTCAATCATTTTATGTTGGCATGTTTTTTCCACATTTCTATGTTCGGATCTTCATAATTTATGTATGATATTAGGTCGTTTGAAAGTAAAATACTTTATAAACAATATTATTTCAATCTCATTTTTCTCCTATGTGTACATAACTTATTGACATCTCACAATTTTCAAGTTGTTATGCCTCTTTAGGGGCTACTTGTTCAATTTGTACCTCTTCAAGGGTTTCTCGTTCAATATGTGCCTCTTTAGGGACTTTCTTCTTTATTTGTGCCTTTTTTTAGGCTATAGATTTATCAATTTTAGACTAATCAATCATTTTGATGGCCTCTTCTAGAGTGCCAAGTTTTCCTTGTGTTCTTATCTTCCAAGGAGTTACATCATTTGGGCCAACAGTCGTACCAAGCTTTCAAACTACCTTTAAAATTCATTGTTACTATCCTACATTAAGACATCAATTTGTGTAAAGTATTTGCACGCTTAAATATGTGACTTTGTCACTTTACTTTATATCAATGAATGTAACTGTAATGGTTACAAGATTTTTGCCAAATGAATGATCCTTTAAACTTCCTAATCACAATTGATTGGTAAAATGATCAAATAAGACAATATAATATTTTCAAATTATTTCTCATCGTCTTCTGGAATTGGTTTTTCTTTCTGCTAATGGCCAGCGAAAACACTCCATTAAAAATGAATCCCGCAAAGCAGGCATAAAAACATCCGTCAAGGGTTTTTAGATATCTTAAATCCTAAGTCATTGGGCCCATTTTAGTGCGGTGTAGTTGCAATTATACTAATACTACACAACTAAAGATTCATAAAGTAAGACGAGATTTGGGTTTCCAAGCACAGTTGTGAAATGAGTATTTCATTGTAATTGTTAGTCCAAATAAAACTAAAGTTAGCAGCTATGTCATAATAACAGGTCCCTATGAAAAGTAAGTAATTGGTTTCATAGTAAGTATATGCGACTATTAATTAGAGACGTTTGATGAAGCTTTCAAACTAAATCGTTTGGGTTATAAGTATGACAACAGATTCTATATATTTCATCCGAATAACTGAGTAGCATCAAATGAACTGTTTGAGAAAGTAAATTCTCACATTATCAAATGTATGTCTTGATCGATAGTCTGAAACCTGCTATATGTGCATCACTTGTCAAGAGTCCTAAAAATGAAATATTATGTGTAGAAAGGAAACAAACATGTGACCACCTAGTAGAGGCATCTATTAAGATCATAAAATAACGAAATAGTCCACATGGTGGATAGATAAACCCACATATGTCCCCATGTATTCTTTCTAAAAAGATCAATGACTCAGATATGGCTTTAGTAAAAGATGGGGTAACTATCAATTTACCTTCTAAGCAAGCAACACATGAGTATTCATTAGGCAAAAGAATCTTTTGGCTTTTTACTGAATGCCAATGTGAGTATTCTATTATTCGACATATTATTGAAGACCCTAGGTGACCTAGTATGTTTTGCCAAAGGATAAAAAATTTTGGGTTGTTGAAATTTTTGGTTTACAACAACATATGATTCAATAATCTTTATAGTTGTATGATACAACACAAAGGAAAAAGCTGAAAGTTTTCCCATTATAAGTTTTTTGGCCAAAAATAGTAGAAGTGATGTAAAGATTTTCCACATTACCTTCATTCATGGTTTAATATGATATCCATTTCTACGAATATCTTTTAAAACTAAGAAAATTTCTTTTGGATTTGCTAGAATATAAAGCATCATTTATATGGGATCTAGTTCCATTTTGTTAGCATTAGGTTTGCTCTTCCAAAGCCTTCAACCAAGTTTGTAGTTCTAGATATGGTACTTACATTAGCTTTTGTTAATGTCAATTTGAGAAAGTATCTTTTATCTAGAAGAATTGTGTGTGTGGTCACATAGTTTACAAGACATTCATCATCCCTCATTCATCGTGAGACCCAATAACACATGGATTTTAGATATAACTAATATTTAGAGAAAACAACAAGGCGTGATGTAAATAATGATATAATAAATGTAATAACAAGATGTAAATATAAGACATAATGATATATATTAATTAATACATGAAGTAACATAAATCAACGGAAGTATTTTCATCGTTTATTAAATAGTCAGTTTTTTCACTAGGACCTCTAAAGAAATCAATGTCATAGTAGGTTCAGTTCAATCTGTCACGATCAGTGAAGTTCATCTCTATCTCTTTTCTTTTTGTTTTTATTGATGCTTGGTAAAGGTCGGTTAAATATTTTAAGCATATGACAGGTACGTGCCCAATGCCCTTTCATACCACATCTATAACAATTGTTCCCATGGTTCTTGGGAGGTTTATTTTGTATACACCTCCCATTTTCTTGTTTTGCCTTGGTATTACTCCACTTCTGATGGTGCAATGAGGCTTTCTTTTATGAGAATGTGAGGAATAACTACCATGAGAACCATAGTATCAAGGATGCCTTCCATGACCACGACCACATCCTTGTCCTCATCCACATCCACAAGTTTTGGGACGATATTGCATTTACTTCAGGGAATGGTTTAGATCTAGTTGGACAAGATTAGTGATTTCTCATCAAAAAGCTCATTATATTGTTTGGCAACAAGAAAGACATGATACTAATTCAGAGTATTTTGTAAATCTACGCTCTTAATATTGCTACTATAGGAACACATTCGAAGCATGAAATATAGTAAAAAAAATTAACATGTCTTGTTCTATGATTTCTTTTTTTTCTTTTTTTCTCTACATAGCCTTAATTAAGAGTTTGATTTTGAAACAACGCGGAGTTATATTCATTAACAGTTTTAAAATCTTACAACCTCAAGTGCATCTAGTCATATCAAGCTTTTAGGAGAATCATAGTTTTTTAGTGGTCATATCTTTCCTTCAAAATCACTCCATAGAGTAAAAGGATCCCTTACTATAAGATACTTATTTTTTAAATCTTCATGGAAATGATGGTGAAGGACAATCAGTGTTTTTGCACGATCCTACAAAGATCCTTGATTTCCTTCTTTGATCATACCTCCAAGATTCATTGCATCAAGATATATTTCAACACCAATGATCCAAGATAGATAGTTCTTTCCTGAAATATCAAGACCACAAATTTGAGGTTTTGTGAGATTCAACATTGTCAAAGAACTTTAGAGATATGATAAAATAATATTATTAGAATCAGTTACAATAAATTGATAACATTAGTATAACTTTTGATTATAATCAAAACCAAATAATTTCCTTTTAACTTCTAATAATATATAACATAATTTAAATGAACAAAATCAATAGTAATATAAATATTTAAACTTTATTCTATACAAACAACCTCAAGTTTAAGAATACGAGATTTACATTCAGAGCAATTCATGTTGATAATGTGTTATAAAACAAAAAACAAACTAACGAAATATAAATTGTAAAAAAAAAAAATATTTAGAGGAGAGAATGAGTGAATGAGTGAAAGAATATCAAATGACTTTCTTACTCGGGGAATGGTCCTTACACAGGGTATGAGAAGCCTTTTATATGCTTTCACAGTATAAACTTCCATTACTCATCTTTAAGATGAACAAATGGCAATTCACAAATGAACTTCAATACTTTATTCAATGTGGTCACTCACCACTTATTTACAATAAAAATAAAATTCTAATAAATCAATTAAATTTAATTATCTCATGATATAAAAACATCATAATTACTTTTATAATGAATAATTTTATAATTAAACAAATGTATATAATTTGAACTAATAAATAAGTCATAAACATTTTTAAACAAAAAATAATTACATAAATCATCTTTTTTTTATCAAATGTATTCATGTAATTTTTTTTTTTTTTTTGTAGTAAAACAATTTTAATATGTAAATTATTACTTTTATTATTTCTTAAACTTTTTATGGATATAAATTTTTATCAATATTTTTTATATTTCCCTAAAATTTAAGTATGGATATTTTGGTAAATTTCGAGGTTGTTGGGTGAATATAATATTGAGATGGTCAACTCACATTTAATATGCTAGTGAAAAGAGGACCATTGGAGCCACGTGCGTGACCAACCAATGTTTTCAATTAATGCGATGTCTTCTACTTTCCCGTATTGCTTAACACATCAATGTATTACATAAGGATGAAAATTTTGACAAATACAGAAATTATTGAAAAATATAAATATATTGATATTTGAATTTTATAAATATATCAAAATATCAATAAAATATTAATAAATATTTTAATAAAAATATGGTGAGACATAAATTATTTAAAATTTATTAAAATAATCATAAAGACTTTGAATGATAAAATAAGTAAGAAAACATATGTTATAATTAAAGTTATTTTGTAAATATAATTAATGGAAGTAAAGTTAAAAGATAATATTTATCAATTTTTTTAAGAAAAAATATCTCAAATTCCTTTAATATATTTATATTCATTTATTTTAAAAATTAAAAAACTGCTTTTATTAAAATATGTTTTATATCATTTTAAATAAATAAAAAAATAAAGCCTTTTTAAGATTTATATAAAATATTTTATTTAAGATTTAATTTTTAAAATTTTATTACTTGTGGTGACAACTTTTTTCTATTGAAATTAATTTTTATATTAATAATTTATCTTATCAAATTAATTTTAATTTATAAAATATTATACGTTTATTATTATTATTTTTATATTTTAGTAATTTTTTGAATAAATTTATATTTTTAATATTTTAAAATAAAAATATTCAAAATTAAATAAAATAAAAAAGATAAATATAAAAAATTTAAGAGTAAAGTGATAGTAATTTTTTTAAAATATGATTAATGAGATAAATGATGATACGTTTAATATTAAAATTATAATTTATGCATATATGATTTTTTTTTTTAATATTTAATTATCATATAAATGATATAAAAAAAGTCTTGTCAAGAAAATTATAGTAATGGTTTTTTATACTTTTATTAATCAATTAAATAAAATTGAAAATAAAGCAATTAGAATTAATTAATTTATCTTTTAATAATGGACTTTAACATATTTATGTTTGTGAACATTTATTAACTAAGGTGGATTTGGCCCGGTCTTCAACCCAAGCCTTTTGGGCCGAGTTCGCAGCACAAAAAATTTGGAGTTACCCACGTTGCCCAAAGTTGATCCATGTTGATTTCTCAAAATAATTGGAAATTTTCTTTAAAAATAGGTTTAAAAAAAAACGCTGATAAACGAGTCAATATTTTGGTGATATTTTTAAATTTTTGCTGAAAAATCGACCGCCTGACTTCCATGGAATATCATGTCGACTCTCCCCGATAAGTGAAATATCTACTATATTTCACGAAATTTCAAACCATACTTATATCCACAAGCTAGCAATATATTGAAATCGTTCTCTTGTTTTATTGGTAGTGGAGTTATTGGAGGTTTCTAGCTCCCACATAACACAAGGAGATAATCAAATCTCAAACATGAGAAAAATTACACCCCATTGTACAAAGTACATGAACATATATAATAGTACTTCAAACGTGATTCATACGAAGCCGAGTAGGGTGTCTTCCTCATGGAGTGGTGATACCTGCAGAAACCAATCATCAATGGCCTCCAAAATATGAAAAAATAAAATAAAATAAAAGTCGTAGAGAAGTAACTTAAACTTACTCCCACACTTGAATTTGCGAGGCACTGTCCTTCCACACCCTTCAATTTTCTTAACCACGTTGTCAACACCAATGACCCCAATGATGGAGGCGGTCTTGGGAGTGACGTAGGGGCACACACACTCCACATGGCTCACTCGAACGCGCTGGCAGCAGTCCGCTGATGGGCTGCGCCCGTAGATCACTGGCCTGCAAGCGTTAACCAGCAGGTTCCTCTCCTCTTTGCACTGGCTGGGACTCGTGTCCGCACTTGCCATCTGAATATTCCCCCCAACCGCATACCACCAATGCAGCCACCACCACCGCCACCACCACTGCCCCCCTCATGCTTCTCACCATTTTTTTTTCTTTTTTCTCTACAATTAGCATATAACTCTTCGGAAGAGCCGCTCCAATATATAGAAATGAGATGGGACCCAAGTGGATTTTCTACTTGCCGTGTCCATTACTTTGCGCAGAAAGTCTATGGCCTCCCGGGTGGTGTTCAAACCAGAGGTTGTTGGGTTTAAGCTGCGGGTACAGACTCATATCCATAAGACTGTAACAATGGAGACAATGTCACTTTCATGATGACTATGAAGAACTTTCTCTAAATGTAGTCTTTATTGATTGTGGAATTAATTTGTCTCTAGTTTCCATTGACTATGAAGAACATTTTATTGATTGGGCTTTAGTTTCCATCTCCCAAAATTCACGCCAACCTCTCTATGGGACTTTCCCAGGGGTTTCTGAAGGGACGTGCTCATGTTTTGGTCTCACTGAGATTGACATGTTCTTTTTTCTAATATTATCATACATTATGTATTAAATAATTTGGCCGGCTATAATATTGTTTGGAAAATCTTGCAGTGTTCTTTTAGTAGGCACACCAAAACCTGGAATCAATAAAATGTTCGAGATTCAATCCATCTTAGGTAGAGCGGTTGTACTTGATCTTTGTAGAGCGGTTACATACGTTATCAAAATTAGATCCAAATCAATCATTGAACCCAAAATATTATTGAATCCTAATTTATTGGTTGTATAGGTGATTCAACAATAATCAAATCTAATATTAATATGCAATATCATAAATATATAATTTATACATTATAAAATTTGAAAATAAATATAATAAGAAAAAATATAAATAAATAAAGTTAAAAATCTCTTATATTTCTATGTTTAATTAAAATTACTGAGTTTTGTACAATTTCAAATTATTTAATATTTATGTAAAAAAAGTTAAAATAAATTAAATTAATATAAAGTAATGTAAAAAAATAATATATTAACTTCAATTTTTTTTTTCTTTATTTTTTTCTTTTCTACGTTTTCTCATATTTTCCATCAATTTTTCCCAAAACCAAAACATAAGCTAAAAGTGGGTCTCTTGGTAATACGAGCTGATCATCAAACAACTGCAGTGAATTAGGCCCAACAGTGAAGAGTCTCAAGTTTTGAGACCAACCCCATGAATGATCCTGCCATAATTCATCATAATTCATCATAGAGAAAAGAAAACTTATGAACTCTTAATTTGTGTTGTCTCACAAATTTGTAGGAAATTGAAGTCTTTAATAAGATTCATTAATGTGATTGTTGAAATCAGTAATCCTACTTAAAGTCAAGTTAGAAGAATTTTAGAATTTGAGAAACATTGGGAATTATTATTTATTCAAGTTTCTTATTGTTAACTAAGAGTCCTAGACTAATTATGAAGTGGAGTAATAGTGCAAGTATGATTAGTCTATTATAAATAATGGTTTGTTATTATGTTAGAGAGAGAGAGAGGAGGGAAAGAGAATAAAATGTAATAAAATATCATTTTAGCAAACTATTGTCAACAACCATTCATGTGGATTCCAACAAGTGTATCAAAGTCAAGTTGATCAAGGAAGGTGCAAAAGCTAGAATATTAGGGACTATGCATTTAGATAATTAGTGCATTCAATATGTGTACTGTTTAGATCTTCGAATTTATGGGATCTAGTAAATATTGACCAATTCAAAAGAATTCAAGGCATTGTCAAAGGAATATAAAAGATTTGTGAAAAGAAACTTAAAAGAAAGATTAGAAAGCATCATATGCAATATTCTAAGCAGTAAATGAATTCATATTTGAGAAAATCTCAAGACAAAAATAGCAAAAAAGGCATAGGTTATTCTACAAAGATTATTTGAATGAAATTGCAAACATTAAAAAGTGAATCGAGTCTCTTGGATGAATAATTCTAAATCAGTCTCAAATTATTTTCACCAAGTACATACCATTGTAAACCAAATGCAAGTTAAAGTGAGAAGGTTGATGACCAAAGAATAGTAGCGAAAGTCATGTGATCTTTAAGTGTGAAATTCAAATATGTTTTAATGATTGAAGAAAGAAGGGATATATTTCTCATAGTTTAAGGGTTGATGAATTCATTGTGTTCACATGAACAAAGAATGAATAAAAGAATCAACTTTACTAATTTGGAGCAAGCTTACAGAGTAGAGCGTCTACAAGAGGTTATGGTGGGCAACAAGGTCGTAGAGGTTGTGGTCATGCCTAAGGTGGAGGAAGACACAACAACTCCAATAATAGAGATGGACATGGTGACCAAAATTATTCTAGAGGAAGGTGCAACGCTCTTGAATCTAAAGACAAGTTGCACAAACAACATTTCAAATGTACGACATGCAAACACTATATAAGTTAGAATGTTGAACGAAATTATAGAATGAACAAATAAAGCATGCAAATACCATTGAGGTAGGTCAAAATTTAGCATTAGCCTATAATATAACATCAAACGCAAACTACAAAGATGTTGGTACCTTGATATAAGATGCAACAATCACATGTGTTGTCAAAAGGAATTGTTTTTACACTTTGATGAATAAGTTAAAGGAGAAGCTCATTTTGGAAATAAATTCAAAGTCTCAATCATAGGCAAAGGTGTTATTAAAATACATTCTAAAGATGGTACTAATATTACTATAACAAATGTATTTTTTATTTCAAATCTTTTCTTCAAATTTAATTTGTTAAGCATAGGACAATTAATAGGAAAAAGGCATAGCATTAATATATCTAATGGAGTTTACATTCTTAGTGGTAAAAATAAGAAGATGATTGCAAAATCACATATGACAAATAATAGGATGTTTTCTATGTTTCAAGTAGAAATTTTATTTAATTTGAAGGCAACCATAGAATATAACAATGGGCTTTGACATTTTCACTTTGGTCATCTTAATTTTTGTAGGTTGAAGCTATTAGTGTATAAGAATATGGTAACAAAATTACCACTTACTGATGTTCTAGATTGTGTCAATGAAGGATGTTTCCTAAAGAACTAACATAAGGATTTTTTTTTTCTAGTTGTAAGATTCAAAAGAGCTAAACAACCTTTAGAATTGACGCATATAGATGTATGTGATCCTAGTAAGGTAAAATCTCTTGGTCATAACAAATCACTTTGATGAAATTAATGATCAAGCTTTAGTTAACTTTTGTTTGTTTGCATATTGTGATCTAATTTCATATGAAGAAGTAGCAAGTGATGAGAATTGGATTAAAGTAATAAAAATTCAACCAATAGAGAAGAACAATACATGGGAGCTAACTACTCTACCAATTGGACAGAAGCTAATAGGTGTTAAATGAGTTTATAATACAAACTATGAATCTGATTGTAAAGTTAATCGATTTAAGGTAAGATTGGTGACAAAAGGTTACAAACAAAAGCTACGTATTGATTATTTTAAAGTTTTTACACCAGTTGCCAAGTTAGATACCATTCACATGACAATTGCACTTACAGTTCTGAAAATGTGAAAAATAAGTCACCTTTTTCTTAATACTGTACTTGAAGAAGAAGTTTTTATTAAACAACCACTAAGATATATTAAGGAATGAAAAGAGAAATAAGTTTATAAACATAAAAAATAATTGTAAGGGTTAAAGTAGGCACTACATGCTTAGTACATGTGGATTGACACATACTTATTGAAGCATGATTATTAAAAGTGTCCTTTTAAGCAAACACTTTACATCAAATCAAATTCTAATGTTGGTGTGATTGATTTATGTCTTTATATGAATGATTTAATTTTTACAAGAAATTGTTAGCAGATATTTCAAGATTTCATAAAGGCATACACAACAATTTGAGATGATAGATTACGGATTAGTGTCATATTTTCTTAGAACTGAAATTCAACAAACATTTGATGGTATCTTCTTCTCACAAAAAGAACTATTCCATAGACATTCTAAAATGATTTAAGATGGAATCATCATCATCAACAATTCGTACTCCTATTGTAGAGTGATTAAAGAGGAAAAAGGAAGCCATTGCAGAATTATTAAATCTCATATTTCAAGGGGATTGATTCATTCCCAATTGGTGTCTCAGCTGATTCATGTCCAGCTGGTGCTCTTTGATTGAGAGATTAATCAACAAAATTTATAACCTATATCACCATGCATTAGGATAGCTTTAGCTAATATAGCATAGTGGCTCTAGGATCGTTCACTGGGAAGGGTTTTCAACTCACAACTGATGCCAATTCAAAGTTAAATTGGTGTTTTTTCATTTCAAGGTTAGCTTAAGAAATAAAACATAAACTTGGTTTAAATGAGGTTTTGTTTAAAGCTAACTAAAAAGAAAGTAATGGAAATTACTTATGAAGAAAACATTCCTTGGAGGTTTAGGTTCACAGGGGAGGTTCCTTATGCAAAAACAGAGTTCCGGTCATTTGGTTCATTTCCTCGCATTAGAGAATTAACATATAGTCGATTCTCTAACCGGTGTTATACAAATGTATCCTTTAAATGGATTTCAGCTCTAATTCCCTCTCACTGATACAACTTGCAATGACTCGTGCCTCTCACCTAGCAGTTGCCATTCAAGGTGATCTTTAACTTTGGACTTCCCTTCTCAAGCTCGCAAGAGATAACTAATGGATGTCTCCTTGGAGTCCAAAAGCTTACCAAGTGTTGGCAATTCTAGAAAATCCTACCTTCAAGTCACTTCCCAAAAGCTCGCAAGAGGAAAACTAGTGCATCTCCATGGACAGAGATCACTTGCTTTACCAAGTGTTGGCTCAAGTGAATTGAAGGTGTTTTAAGTTAACTAAAAACATAGAAATCATTAAAGGATCACACTTTCTCTTCATTAATGGCTGAAACCACAAAGCTACTAATTCTTGCACTTGGAACCTTTCCCGGCAACCTTAGCTTCAATGAACTAAAAGTCTAGCCATTCATTCTCTGAGGAAACTTTCTCAGAGCTTGTTTGGCTAGAAAGAAAACTAACGAGAAAACAAATATATGAAGGAAAAACAGAGCAAGTGCTCTGTAAAATATATTTCCTTCTTCTGCCGATTACATAATTATTTTGTAAAGAAAATTGCAAACTATATATATAAGAGGTTATTCACCCCTTTGTTCTTACTTAAAGACTAAGGAATCCTATGATAGGTGGGTTACAAGGAGAGTTTGGGGATTTAGACAACAAATATCTAAAGCAAAATATCTCAAGATGTCGGTCGGAAATATTAGGAAGCTTCAGGAGAACACCGCGGTACTGTATACTGAGAGAAAAACTCTCCGGGTAAGCGCTATCAGAGGATCCGGACATCTCTGACCGGAGAAGTTGAAACGTCTTCCTCTCCCATCCAGATGTGAGATATCCGCATGTGAAATATCCGATCAGAGGATCCGAACATGTCTAACCGGGAAAGTTGAAACGTCCTCCTCTCCCATCCGGCTGTGAGATATCCCGCGCCGCAAGGCTATCCAGATCAACTCCATCCGGATTCCCCCGGGTGGAAAGAGCTATGTCGCAAGGGGGACCGTCTACGTGTGCAAAGTGTAGGGACCCCTCTCTCGGATGACACGAAGCGCGCATGGCTATCCGGATTAACTCCATCTGAATTCCCCAAGAGGACATGTGGCGCGCTCCCCTATCCGGACTCCCTCAGGGAGAAGCACACGGCACTCGTGAACATCACACCCGGATGATAGCATATCCTATCCGGATGTGTTGTCCGGATCATTGACTAAAGTGAGCAAGCCTTGCTACGTCATTCGGACAACCTGCCACAGACCATGTTCCGCCGCCATCCTGTCCGGACGCCCTATCCGAACATCTTTTACTCCTTGCATTCCGGATTTGCTTATGGCAAAGGACTTCAAAGCTTCGGTTCTTCATGTTTCTGAGCTTTCCATTGCTTTGCCATGGATTCCAAAGAACTCTCCTCAATCTCTGATTGATTTGGTGATCAAAAAGCTATCAAAACACCAAAACTTAACACAATTTGATTAGAATTGATTACAAGGGTCCTTAATATGTTAATTGGGTTAAAATGTGATAACTACTACTCAAAAGTGTTTAAAAGAGTTAATTACAAGCTATCAAATAGCACTTTTTGAGTAGTAATCAGGGATAGTAGGAATTCTTCATTATTTTACTTCTAGTAGATTAGATATTGTTTATAAAGTAGGAATTGTTTATCGATTTATGGAAAAACCATATCATTCATACTTGCAAATAGTAGAGTGAAATTTGAGGTAAGTAAATAGTACTCATGATCATGAAATTTTATACTCTTACTCAAGTAACTTCAATTTAGTGGGTTACACAAATAATCATTGGGAAGGTGATGTAGAGATTATAAAAAGTATAGGTTTTTTTTTTTTTTTTTTTTGAAACATGAACATTCTCGCAATCATCAAAGAAGCAATAAGTTGTAGCATTATCAACTGCAAAAACTAAACACATGGAAATGACTTTCACATCATGCCAAACAATTTGGCTTTATAGGATGTTTGTTGAGTTGGACATAAACAAAAAAATCCTACAAAGATCTTGTGTGATAATAAGTTTGCTATTGCATTGATAAGGAATTTGATATTTCATGATAGAAGCAAATCTATAAGCGTCAAGTTTCATTATATATATATATATATATATATATATTAGTGAACTCATGAAAAATAGTGAAATCAAGCTTGAGTTTTGTAGATCAAAAAATCAAATTGCCAATATATTTACAAAGCTACTAAAAGTGGATGTGTTTAATAAGTTGAAGATAATACTTGATTTAATTGACTGATAGGAGGATATTGAAATTAGTAATCCAACTTAAAGTCAAATTAAAAGAATTTTGGAAATTTGAGAAATATTAAGAATTATTATTTCTTTAGGTTTCTTATATTAATTAGGACTCCTAGTCTAATTATGAATTAGAGTCATAGAACAAATATTATTAATTTATTATAAATATAGCTTTGTTATTATGCTAAAAAAAAAAAAAAACAAAATGCAATAAAATATTATTTTAGTAAAATATTGTCAATACGCAATCTAGAGGGTTCCAACCATGCTTATGTTGTGCATGTGGTGGACAAGACTTTGTTAGAATGTCTTGCATATAATTCCAAAGTACCATCCATTGTGCTCGTATTTTACAATTTAAACTCTTATTTATTTAAAAATAATGTAATATAATATACTCAAGTTTTTTGTAGAACTACGTATCTTTAAAAAGATTATAAAATATATTTGAAAAATACAGTACCTTTCAAAATTGTTTTTTAATTTGTTGTAGATCCTCCATTTTGTCTTCCTAGCACATGTGACACTAGATGTTTTCCTATACTTCTTTTTTGACTCGTAGTTATCCTTTGGCGGCCCATTGACACTCATACAGTTTTCTTCTTTTGAGCCACTTTGGAGACTTTAGTTAAGGGATTTGTTTGACCCTTTATTGTGATCTTAACTGTCTTCGAGTTTAGATTAGGTTTCACTTAGGTGCACTTTAA
>JBAPGN010001892.1:0-15663 GCA_037355405.1 Vitis amurensis | reverse complement strand
GCTACTCTCATTTTTCTTTTTTTTTAGTGCTTTTCACAGCCATGGTAATGGAAGGAACAACATAAACAATCCATCTTCCCCATTTCGGATCACCATCCCTTTAATCGTGCCTCTATTTCATTTTCTTTCTTAATCCATTCTCCATCATCTAGTCATCTTCTCTGCAACCACGGTGATGGAAAAATCCTTCTCCTTTTCTAATTACTCTTCATCCCCTCCAATTTTCCTTTTTTCCTTTGCCTTTCCTTTTCTCTCTTCTTCTCTTTCTTAATTTTTTCTTTTTATGGGGCACGTGGGATCCATGCAAAACAAATAATAAATAAATAAAAAAAAAGCGATTAGGAAAAGTAAAATACCAATTTAAAAGAAAATAAAGATTAGATAATAAAAAAAACGTGTAAACTAAAATTAAAGATCAAAATATGGCAATTTAAACGAAATTTAAAAAATATAGATCCATCAGGCAAAACTAAAATGAATTACAACTCAAACATACTTTGCTAATCAAAACAAATTAATAAATGGATAAATAAAAACAAAATGAATATGATTATTAAGCTCATGCAAATTCCTAAAAGTAAATAAATAAATGAATAAAACTAATAAATTGGGAGAGATAAAAGAAACAAAAAAACAAAATCAAGCACCTGCAAGCCGTACGAGCCATCTAACCATGCAAGCCATGCAAACCATGCATCCATGCAAAAAATAATTTGAATGTGCCTAAGGTGCCTAAGTGGGCCTGAGGTGTCTAAGTGATCATAAGGTTGCCTAAGTGGGCCTAAGGTGCCTAAGTGGGCCTAGTGTGCCTAAGTGGGCCTAGTGTGCCTAAATGGGCCTAAGTTTAAACTAGGACTACTAAGAGTCACAATGGAGTTAAATAAATCCCTCAACCAAAGTCCCTAAGGTGGCTTAGAAAAGATAGGCTACATGAGTAGTAATGGGCCACCAGGGAATTGCTGTAAAATACTAGACAAATACCTTATAGGACATTTGTTAAGATGACAAAATGGAGGGTCTACAAATATGCTCCTTTTCGGTAGAGATCACGAGTGTAGGGAATGTGAGTAAAAATACGAATAATGAGCGAAACGAAGTAAACTATACCGAAGAACTAAAAGAAAAGGACCAAAGATTTTGTCATAGCACATGACGAGAGAAAGCTCGGAACACGAGGTCGTGATCACAAAAATGGAACAACTTTAGGCCGTGAATGCAAGGCTCTATGCGAGAGAAATGAATTTGGGTCGTGAGCTTAGGGCTCTACTAAATGGAAAATAAATGACTTTGGGTCGAAAGCTCTGGGCTCTAAATGGAAAAGATATGACTCTAGGTCATAAATGAAAATAATGGTGGCTCTAAACGCCTATGAAAATGATGGCTCCAAATGCCTATGGAAATGATGGCTCTAAACACCTATGGAAATGGTTGGTGGGCTTCTGAACCGCCATAAAAATTGGTGCATTTAAAACGCCATGAAAATGGTGACTTTGAACGCCTATGAAAATGGCGGCTTTGAACGCCTATGAAAATTGTGGCTTTGAACGCCTATGAAAATTGTGGCTTTGAACGCCTATGAAAATGGTAGCTTTGAACGCCTATGAAAATGGTGGCTCTGAGCGTCTATGAAAATGATGACTCTGAACGCCTATAAAATGGTGGCTCTGAACGCCTATGAAAATGGTGGCTCTGAACGCCTATGAAAATGGTGGCTCTGAACGCCTATGGAAATGATGGCTCTGAACGCCTATGAAAATGGGGATGACTCTGAAGGCTTATGAAAATGAGGGTGGCTCTGAGTGCCTATGAAAATGGTGGCTCTGAACGCCTAGCTGCGAGGAAATGATGAGGGGAAAAATGCCTCAGTGTGGTGTGTCATCACAAATCTCGATCCACTGAAAGGGCCTAAAAGAGACTCCATGAGTCTCAAAAGATGCTTTGTCAATGAGTCAGAATGGTCAAATCAACTATAAAATAACGTCTCACAATCCGTCTGACTAAATCGAGGCTTGACAAAGTGTCCTTATAATCTGGATATCTCTAACTCAAGATACCCTGCTGGATGAATTTGTCGTCATATCAAAGGAACGACCCACTGGCGGGTCTCAAGAAAAATGGTCCACTAGGGCAATTGTCATTGCCCCGACATAATGATCTATTGAAAAGTCATAGGTAATGAGACAGTCAAAACCCAAAGGTCGGGCTCCTCTGAAGGCTCATCTCGGCATAAATCATCGATATTGTAACGAGTAATGTGAATAAATATCCCTCATCTGAATAAAGAAAACGGTAACAGCTTCACGAGAAGACGATCATCTCCACAACAGAAAATGGGAATATGCCCTAGTATAGCAACTGATGCATCTTGCCATGTGGGTAATCGAGGAAAATATGCCCCAGTATAGCAACTAGTACATTTGGTCCGTCTTGATGACTCGAGAATAACTCAATGGGGATGTATAAAAGATCTGACATGTGCTCCACTGAAATGATGATATGAGAGTCTATGCACTTGAGACAACTCCATCAAAGAATCACGAAAATATCAGAAAGTATGACCTTGACTGAATGACTCAAGAAAGACTTCACTAGGGAATCATCGTAAAATAAAATAAAATCATCAACTTGACATGTATCTCATAAATGGGGATAATCATGCAAATCAATGTAGATTTACAAATCTCAATCGAAACGAAAATATGCCCCAGTATGGCATCAAATGTGTGGTAGGTCGAAAAAATAAAAAAATAGATGACACCCAATCATCCATCACCAAGTGTGTAATCCTAGTCATCCATGTCCATAGGTGAATCATATCCACATATCAAAAGGTGTCTCTCAGAATAAGAAGCATGAGAACATCTAAATATCAAAAAGTGTGGGCATGACTGAATGGCCTAAAAGAGGCCCTACTAGGGGATCATGATAAGTTAACAAACAGGTCATCCTCTTGGCGTGTATCTTGTAAGTGGAGATTATCATGCAACTCCATGAAGATCTATAAATCTCAACTGAAAGGGAAATATGCCCCAGTATGGCATTAGATGTATGGTAGATCAAAAAATCAGACACTCGAATCATCCACATCAAATGTGCAATCTCAATCACCATATCCACAACTGAATTGGGGTCCATAACATTTCAGAGAGTTCTCCCGGAAGAAGAAGTCATAGATGATAATCTTAAATATCAAAAACCCAAATCCAAACACTTGTCCAGTAGGGCTGCGAAGACGACATCTGATCTCGTGGCCTCAGGGGTGGTTTTAAAATCACTAGACGTAACGGTAGGCTAGCGGCGATACGTAAGAAATTGAATTCGGAAACTAGGCCCAATACCCAATATAAAAACCCCATCCACCTATTGTGCTATTAAGAATGCGACATGTATAGAAAGAACTCATGAGCCATGGACCCGAGGTAACCAGGAAATGTCTATGGTGAACAAGAAAAAGGATAAGTATTAAACTATCAATGAAACGTGGAATGATGATGTAGAAAGGTATTGAACCGGAAAATGTTCAATATGAGGAAATGGATAAAAGGTGTTAAGGTAGATTTGGAAGGAGTTGATGGGATACAAAATAAAGCAATGAGAAAGTGGAATGAATGATGATCAACCCATATTCAGTATAAAAGGAAAGTTCATATCACCAATGATGGAATGGTGGTGACAATGGTGGACCCTAGTAAAAGGTGCTTCATCTCTCATATGTTACTCATCTCTCATACCTAATACAAATCAAACCTTTGACCATGAAGTCATAGGATTTCATAAGAGAACTATCACATGACCCTTCCAACACTCCGAATGCATAATGAAAGTGACTCAAGGAAGAGAAATTTCCTTCATGGAAAACTCGCACAAACCTTAATGATAAACTCGACAAACCCGTAACATAACAACACATGCTCAATGAGTAGGATGGCAAGTACGAAACATATTTCACGCATTTTTTTATTTCTTTATTTTTTGTGTGTGCGCATACCCTGGTCATCAATAAATTCTTACTCCAAGAGAAACTTAAAAGGAATGAATAAAATCTCTCAAATTACTAACGAACACATGAACCCACATCCCATTGAGATAAACCCTCAAGCTAAAATCTAAATAATCAATGTCAAATGGGTGGAATGAAGGGTGATACCGAGCTACTCTCTATTACATTAATATTGGTGAAGAATCAACCTGATTTCTCCAAGTGAAGAAAAGTATGAAGTGTAACGACAGTAATGAATCCAAAGATAGAGATGGAACAATGTTGAAAAATAGTGGAACGTAACAGATGGGGTGGTGAGGTGATAATAGAAAAGATGAGAAAGGTAAGCCTAAAAGTCAAAAGCTCATGAGACTCTCCTAGCAAAGCATAACTATACATCAAAGGGCCCCAACCCGGGTGTAGAAATGATAAGCAAGGTTATAGAAAAGAAAAGGCTATAGCATACCACGTGAGGCTCAATGGGCTAAGCAACGGTTTAATATACTAAATAAAGTGATAAGGTAAGGCTACCGAATTGATGGCCACCCCCTACAAAACCCATGTATCTCAAAGTAATACTTCTTTAGCTTGATCCACATGTGCTTTGAAAGAACTGGTTCCATCAAATCGTCACCATGCACCCCTTCTGAAGTCACTCTCGAATAACATAGACCACTCCACTAGCTGACTTCTCTGGGTCTTTACTAACCTCTAGAAATCCTCAAAACCAAATCTCTTTCTTATGTCTAGCTTAACCTTTTTTCCTAAAAGCACAACTCATCTTTCTCTGATAAGCCTAACATATCTCTGCTCTCAATCGCTTCCACAAAGTTAAGCTGAGTCAACATCTAGCTGAGCCCACTCTGTCTCAGATATCTACTGCTCAACGAGACCTTCAATAAACTCATTTTGCACCTGGCAAAAATACCTGCCATACCAATACCATTAGAGAATTAAGGCGTAGCTCTGTGAGGTTACGAGTTGCCACAATGCAAATGGAGTTCTTGGACCATCTAGACTGTTTCAACCATTCTCCTCAAATCTTCTTAATGTTTTTATTTATGGCCTTTGCTGCCGCATTAGTTGTGGCCTATCATGCAGAGAAAATCTAATGATGTGATGCAGTATTTCTGCAACAACAAGTGTTCAACCTCAGCTTGAAAGTGTACCCTTCTATACGAAATCAATTCATATGGCACCCCATAGCGACAGATGATGTGTGATATGATGAAACTGGCGGCTCTAGTAGATGTCAACCTCACATAGATGCAGCATTACACCACTGGTAAATAATCTATGAAAACTAGGATAAACCATGGCACTGAATTTTAAGGGAAAATCTTCCCAATAATACAATACGCCGTACTGGGAAACGGTAACTCTATGGTGTGCATTTAATGAATGCACCATGAATGACACTTTGACATCTCTGAACCAAACTAATAACAATCCGTCTCTATATCATCCAAAAAGTAACGCCTCAAAATCTTACGGCTAGCATGTGCCATTCCATGGTGACCACACTCCCGCATGAAACCTCTCTCATCACCGATCTGCAGAGGCTTCGATCTAAAACATAATAAAAGCATACCATCAGTTGATTGCCTTTATAGAATCTTTCCAAAATCACCAAATCTATTGGCCAACTACCTAATGCCCTTCGTCCTTGGCTGCGGCCTCTTGGGGGGGGGGTAAGTGCCAGATCTAAGAAACGATAGTATATACCAAGTTAATCATCCTGGACCTCTGCCTCTCCAATCAGACAAGAGTAAGTGGGGTACAAACCCCAGACTCACATCAGCATCATGGACATCATAACCACAATTTCTGTCTGAATGTCCTATGGAACAGAAGCTCAAGGCATTAGCTATAACCGGTTTTGTGCTCTAGTACATGAGATGTATCTTAAATCATCAAATCTCCAGACCCAACAACTCTAACTAGCTTGATGACCAATCTAATGCTTAGTCCCTTAGTCTTATCCAATCACCTTGAATCTGCTAAGTACCAACATCAAGTCACGAACACCATCCATCTATCTAATTGCCAAGCTCCAATGCAGTCTCTAGGACAAGATACAAGCTTCATACTTACTTATTGTTCGCAGCGGATGTTCGATTTGAAAATGCCAAGCGAACATACCTCGGATATGATCACCTGGTGAGAGCTATATCAACGAAACGCCTTATCCCAAACTTTGATTGGATGTTGCACCACAAAGTCCATTGTGCCAACCTGATTATCTAGTCATAGCAATGAACTCCTCATTTGGGAAAACATCATAACTAGCACCTCTATACACACCTTATGATCATCTTCGGTATGAATAGACTAACGTGCTAATCAATAGGCACAATGCCTTCCTATCAACGATTAGACTTTAAGAAACAAATACTAAATATCAAAAATCTGTCAAAAAGTACGAGCCATCTCATCAATCTACCAGCAATGAGTCGGCCAAACAAATACCTCAATGGATCTAGTCGCGAGAAATCAAGATACACTGAATAACTCATCAGTAATACCTTCAATCTCCTAGGCCCAAATAAAGCTAAGCAGCAATGCTCATTCAATAACAATCTCCATCTCATCTCAGGATCTCTTACTCAAATTAAAATAGCTTGCTTTCCTCCTTGAATCATCAAGTAGCATACATTACATCCCAAGCCATGTCTGAAACTGAACAAATACAAAGAATTGTGGGCGTCCACATAGGGCACAAATAAGAGGAGAAAAGAAAGACTCCTTTACTCTTCTCGAAATCATTTGTAATCATCATTCCAAACTGTTGCTGATTTCTTACGAAAAGATGAACAAGGCTCCCACATATGTTGTTCAATCTGCGCATGAATACGAGCCGATGTACTGATAACCTGCCCGAAAAACCCCTGTCTCTTCTTAACCTCTGCTAGCTGTCAGAGTATGCTTTGATCTTCTAGATCAACCTCATACCCCACTCACTGGCCCCATCATGCCCCAACAAATTTCCTTAGAAGTCACTCCAAAGTGCATTTTTTTGGGTTTAGCCTCCAACCTGGAATCTATTGAATCCGTCATCAAATGAATCCCTCTAGATTCGTATACGTATCTACTCTACCTCGATTTCAAAAATCATATCCATCCACATAAACTTCCACATATCCTATGCATTCATTCATAAACAAGAGGTAGCGACCCTAGATAAGTATCAGCTCCTACTCTTCAACCCAAATGACATAACTCTCTATAATAGTAAGTACCCCATCGTATGAGGCTGTCTTCCCATATTCCTCTGGAGCCACAAAATATCTGATTATACCCGAAAATCCATCCAATGAAAGACCAAATTGAAGACCCATAGTGCATCGACCAAAATCGATATATGAGAGAGGAAAATCATCCTTAGGGCTGCTTTTATTAAGTTTTTGAAATCGACACCCAAACTCAAACCTTGCATCCTTTTTGGAATGGAACAACATTATCATAACCACTTGATACTCAACCTATTGAATATAAAACCAACTTTAGCTTGTTTCTAAATTCATCCGTCTTCACCTACTAGACTCGCAACTGGGTTTTGCAATCGCCTCATTTCTACTTAGGGTCTGACAATTGGTAATAGGCAATGGTGCTGGACTAAGAGATCACGACCTGCATGTCCTCATCAAACCACGCCCCAAAACACCAAGTATGACCTGACGTAAAAGCTAATCTTATTCCGCTCTCGTATGAAACAGGGAACAATCTTTACCTCTAGGCTGATCCTCTGTGCCAAAATCAACAGTCTCAACCTCCCTTTTAGCAGTGAGACTTTCTCAATCTATTGGATCTGAATGTCTATGATCAAAGAGTCTCTATTCTGACATTAGGTTGGCACGATCCATCAATCTATATAACAGTATTTTTGGGGTGTTGTGAAGTGACTGCATAGATAAACAACAACTCATCACAAGAGACAGCCAATACTCGCGAAAAAATACCAATCATAGAACGGGAATGCATTAAACATCGCCGAGTGGGGAAATGGAACTCCCAATAAAATGTCAAATGAAAGGTCTGGGCGAGCGTTTTCTTCCCAATAAAACAAACCCAAACAATTTTCGACGCCCCTCCCAATAAATCCAAACAAGCGTCCTCAAAAACCACTCAACCAATGTAAACATCCTCCATAACTCAGGAAAAACTATCTCATCTCCCTCTGGCAATTCCTCTGATACAAGAGGCACCCTATAACAAGTCGATATGATGGAGTCAGTAGCTCAGGCTTGAAACATTCTCGCTAATCTGACTATACTTCATCCATCTCATTCCCAGGATACGCGTATGAGGAACAACCTCCATCAGCTCACCCGCCCAAATAAAGCTCACATGTTTTACTCTATAATCAAAGTCTCATTGCGACAGCCACAATGATAAGAAGCCTGGCGTCGACTCTGTGATCTGAAGGAGCAATCATCACTGAAATTGGAAATGCGCCCAAAAGTCTCATTTCCTAACTAAAATGTGAAATGTGTTGAAAGCTCATCCACTCCCTCTATATTAGTCACAATGCTAAAATCCCATATGAGGATACCTCTAATCCTCATGATAGAGTAACCTCTTCTAATGCCATAGCCTCATCCTTATAAAGACGAACAGGATTAATCGAGCATGTGTGTAAGTTTAACGGCTTTCACTCTCCTTAGTGAAATGCGCCATATACCTATAGTTTAGCTTCATAGGAATAAACCTAAAGCCCAAATGGTGTTATCATAATCACATAGCCACGAATCCATAGCCTTGTGTACTCATCCCAACCCCCAAACTAGGCATATAAGACAACCCTCATCATGTTCGAGTACTACCTGACTAACATGGTATCAAATGATCATAGTATGAGATCTCTAACATTCCCCAACCTCAACGAGTCATATCTCAATCAAATGTAACTCGGTAAAAAAACTTCATCCTCACTAGACTGATCTAAACATCGATCAGAGAGCAACATATCTTTAGGAGACTGTATTGTGATGATCTTGCTGTCATGTATAAATTCAGCTTCTAATGAGGAGAAGATGAATTCGCCCCGACCCTCTGAATCAAGGTTGGCGCAAAATAGTTAAAGATGTGAATCCTCAAATGAATAGTTTCTAGCGTAGTAGTTGTACAATCAACACACTTATCATCAAAGTACCCATGACCTCCACTCTTTCTAGTACTGTCATTGCTCTATACGTCTCCGTGTAGAGAGACCAAGCCTTGAAGTGCATATAAGGCAATAGCAGTACGCTAAAGAGACGTCAAGTGAGCCATTCAACAGACGAATGGAACTCTGATCCTTGAACAACCAACTGATAAAATAGAGGGCGTGTCATGGTTTGATCCCTTTGGTCGGCAATCATCATTTGAAAACAAATACATGCTCTGATCCGTTGTCATATGAATTCAACCCCTCCAAGGTAGTGTGCTCTCCATGCGCGACTGCTTCAACGCAAATCAATGATCTCTATAGTACAGAAGATGCTAGCAACCCATATATGCGGGCGTGTACTCTATAAATCCTTCAGTATCTCATCTCCTCTCTTCTGACCTCCTCATGAGAGCTACACCATCAAATGGCCTGCTGCTTTACTAGAGGTGATGAGCTAAGCTACTCTCCCACTATGTCACCAATTTGTTACTCTCTCCCCTCTAAATCGTCATTATCTGGCCGTATGGATAAATGAGATGATGGCCCTACGCGCTGTAATTATGCTTAGTAGGGTCAACTCAATGGTACCCAATCTAATCAAATTGAATGGATAGTAAATTGAGAACCCATATGTTAACCTCATAACCATCATCCAAAAACAATTGTCTAGCAATTTCATCCCAACTCCTGTGCATGTGTTATCCTGGTCTTCTACACAAACTAAGGTGATGGGATACCACTTTAGATAGTGGCACTGCCATGCGTAGAGTGAGCTACGTAGACGGTTCGTAAGCGTTACAGTTTGTTGCCCCAAGTAACTAAACCGCTGTCTATGATTCCTGGTATGCATGCTCAAAGCTTATGCAGCAGCCTTAGTGTCTATGCCTAGATCTGATGGTAGCACGATAAAGTTCCATCCTCAACTGAAGTGGCACGAGTTGCGTGACAGACCTAGAGCTAACTGAAATCATACAAAACCCACCCCCATGAGCTTCTGCGAAAGCTCGAGCTCAAGGGCCATACCTAGGCTGAAAAGAAATTGTCGATTGCCTCTGTACGAGACCAAATAGCGTCTTGTAGTCGTCCGAGATTATAAGTAGGAGGTCTCTTCTAACGACCTGTGGCGAGAAAACAGCTCTAGGTCCGAATAGATGTAGGATCATCACTTGGCGTCGCTCTATAGCTGAACCAACGTTGATAGGAATAGGCTCCCTGAATTCTGCCCAAATTGTCTGATAACGCCTAGGAATCTCGTCCTGCTGAACTAATAGTACCCAATCTCATAAGTCTCTATCCTTCTTTAGCCTTCTAATTTCCCTTTTGAAAGGTTCAGAAGGGGAATGACTCGTCGCCACAATTCTCTATGCATTTCCTCCTCTACTACTGTATAAAGCCATGTACCAGGATCAAATTCGTCATAGAAATCCCATCACAATGTCTAGCAAATTTGGGTTGATACTCCTTCAACAAATCATCACTTAATTGTCATTCTATGAACTGATGATCAATAATCTGTGTTAATATCTCTCCCTATCGACAAGATAAATAAGTCATTGTAGCTCCTTCGTCCCTTGTCTCAATCCTCTAGCCCTCATCCTTGAACCCAATGACAGTGTAAAGCCAACGCTCTCAAAAACTCTTGGCCAAATTATCCCAAGTCCGTACGCGTCAACATCTAAAGAAGCAAACCAACGCCACGTTGACTAAACCACTCCCAAGGCACCATGGAAAAAGCATAAATCAAGTGGCCTCATCCAACCCGTGGGCCCTCATCACCACTCATTGTATTAGCTCAAATGAATCTTGGGCAAACCTATGCCCGTATAACCTTTCAATCATCTGGCATCCTGAAATGGGACGTAAATTGCCACTAGTCTCCTCAAAGTATCCCAACTGATACCTCCATCGACAACCCTTCATTTGTCTTCATCCTCTGCTCGATAAGAGTCTATCCCATATGAGCCATGTGACATCCTCTGAGGTTGAAGGCTCTACGACAGATAGGAGATTATGGTAACATTATTTTTGATATGTCTAAAAAACGGTGCAAGGTGTGAATCGACTAACTTGATGAGGATGTGGTGACTCCGCCAAAGTTCATACTGTGCGCTCATCATGGGCGGGGCCTATGCCCATCTATCCTCTGCTAAGCCGATTATTAAGCCTCCTAATCAAGCCATGCTATGACAAACGTCAACATATATTATACCTGGGAGTCATTCTCTCTATCTACATCTCTGTATTGCGTTGATTTCTCCATAAGTCAGAAGGCAGGTATTACCTCACCAATGTCTACCTCACCCCAATTAGCCCCTTGCAGAACGTTCATCCTTCGCCTGCCACGGAATTCCTCCACCGCACACATTGACATTTGCTTCTGATGATCACCTCCAAATTCCCGCCCTTCCCACCCTTTTCCCTTTTAATCTGCCTCGTGCTCACCTGCATCTGGCTCTCCTCTACAACCGATCTCCTCACTACGCGATACCGTGCTCACTGCCTGCTTCCCGAAGTCTCACGGACCACTGCGGAGCATCTTGCCTGTGGATCCCGCCTACTCACGTTCTTAGCCTATCTCTATTCCGTCCACGATTAGTCGCTCGATAAAGCCCGCTCCGTAATTTCCGACGGCGATCCGCCCCTTGCTAGTATGGCGTCCGTCCCTTCGACGGAATGTCTTATCGCGAGGCATCCCTGTGCCTGCAGATACGTAGCACCAGCGACACATCCAGCGCTCCGGCCTTCCATACGCGCACGGGTGCCGGTACGTTCTCGTCCCGACCGCCTATTCCCGCACCTATGCCCTGATGCAGTAAGAGAGGTGGTTGGAGACAATCCTGACCAGCACACGACCCACGCCCGCTCTTCGACGCGATATCCTGTCCTCAGCCATTTACGGCTTTCTCCTCATATCATGTGATAACATGTCGTACCGACCGTTGAAATCAGACGTTCACATCTCCTGTTATTCTCGTCTGCAATTTGATTGTGGCCGGATCGCCGTATCCAATCAGTTATCTTTATACTCTGTACACCTGCCTCTAACTTCTAGTCCACGAAGGGAATCCTAGGACTACCGCCACTAAAATTTACTCTTATAAACACATGAAACATTGGTAACCATTGACACAAAGTAGCTTTGTAGGAACCGACTAAAAGTAATCAAGCATAGAGCCCATGTATACTCAAACTGATACTCATATTTGATGTCATACTTAATTGAGACTATGCGAGGGTGTAATCAAAACCCAATTGTAACCAAGCAGCTCTTGAAGTCCACAAAATGCACCACGATTTTAGTAATGAATCCTAATTGTGGTTCTAGCTAACCTTACAAGTGAGGTGCGTTCTATTAAAGAATTAAAATATGGTGGGTTCTCACTCCCTAGCAAAGCGATTGTTACCCTCTATGGACGCACCCTCGCACGCCTCCAGGAACGGGGTGCTTCCATTGCAGTGGTCATACTCACACATGCATCCTCGCGTTCCCAGGTTCTTAATGGTTAAGCTCTCTCTCTCAGTCACTCTTGGATAATCTAGTCATAGTGAAGGATGTGGTCATTCGAAAAAACCTAAGGTCTACTAAATAGATAGTGAAAAAGATAAACAATCATGCAATCATGCATAGGAGAGGTTGTCATGCCGACAAAGCAAACATGGGAAGCAGAAAAATCAAACCAATCAAATTCCTATCTAAGCAAATTTAGAGTAATATGCTGATAAAGTGAGCAAAACACAATGAGATCATGCAAGATAATACAAGGTTTAAAGAGCATGTTAAGATAGCAAAACCAAGTCAAGCAAGCAAAGCTGAATCACTGCCCTAAAAAAAAGACGGTACCCTCTAAACGAACCAAATTAACTCCACATTTTTCCTCAACTAGTGTTCAGCTTGCAGCCTTAAAATCCCGAGTGGAGAATCGCCCAATTTGCTGGACCCGTTTCTTCATGTGTTGCCCTCACTCGTCGGCGGAGACTCGCTTTATTGTGAAAAACATTATTTTTGAAAAGTCGGAGTCCCACTTATTTTATTTATTTTAAAGGAAATAAAACAATAAATAAAAACCCTAAAAAAAAAAGACTCCACATTTTTGGAAAGCATGTCTCGAAAAATCCGAGCCGGATCCTGGGATCAGTTATACCTAATTGCAAGACCTTCTAAAAGTAGCACCCTCTAAGCCTTACAAAGGTCTCTACTGACTATGTTAAGGGAAATATGACAATTAATTTATTAATGAGATACCTAGGTAGAACTTAAGTGATTTCAAAAAAAATAACATGCAAAACAAGATCAAAATCACTATAAAGGAGTTAGGATGTGTACCTGAACCGCTTCTCAAGCGCTATCATAAAAATTAAGTTAGTTATAGAAATATAACACCCGACATGTATTTAATCATAGCAAATCTACTACATCCAAGCACCTAAGATCATATAAGCATAAAATAAGCTCATAGCAACATGCATGTTCATGAAATCCTGAAAAGTAAATATAGAGAGCGTACCCTAATAGCATGCATAATTTATAAATTCCTCCAAAAATTTAGAATGATAGGCGTAAGTATAACTATATAACATCTCTATTATATCTAAATAATACAATAACAAAATCCCATAAATGAACAAGGAGTTCAATTGACTCCAAAAGCAGATAACAAATTCAAGCAAAGTATTGAGTCATCAGCATGCATATAGTAAAGGAGCATCACAAAACAATTGCTAAAAAAATGCCTTATGAGTGGAATTTAATCACAAAAAATTTCAGAAGGCAACTCCTAACATATTCTAGAACAAGATACAAAAATCCAAACACTCTTCGAATGACAAATTGTAGCAAAGACACCTAAAGTTCCAATTAGGTAAAAAAATCATGACATGCATAAAACGACATTTTTAAAGATTATAAACACACATAAATTGATAAAAAAAATTCACAACATCATTCAAGTGTCTATCATCCAAGGAAAATAATTCAGCGTCGGTAGCTACTCAAAAATATTTTAAAACACTCAAGCTAATCAGACTGTCCAGATTCCATCATGCACAGTAGATACAACTTTTAAAAATTCATATCTCCCTCAATAGACATATTTATTAATATTTATTGTCTATATCAATTTTAAGAAGCCTAGATGACGAAAATATTTAATCAAATTTAAAAAGTTTTCTGTTATTTTATTTTTCAAAACATCTCGGAATCAGAACTGGATCGAAAACAGACCCCCCTAAAGACTTGTCATATATTCTTTATTCCAAATGGCTTTCTAACTCAAGATGAAAGTTTAAATTCACAAGTCAAGAAGTGCAGAAAATCATAAGTTTTGGAAGACTTTTAAAAAACATTCTAAAAGTGCTAAGAACAATTTAAATCTAAAGGTCAGTGCTTAGTGAAACTGGCAGCAAGGAAGAGTTTGACAAAATCTCTTATGTAGAGGTTTCACCAATTCCCCAAACGATTGATATACACCAAATCCAACCTAGAATCATCCCATTTGTTGGGATCACAAGCTCTTTGAATTCTTTCCATTCAAAACCAGGAGTTTTATCTTGCAAAACTGAGGAAAAGAGCAAACTGATTCAAAACCATGGCGTTGCAATTTTAAAGAAAATGAATTTTGATCTCTAAAGACTCTAAATTGATATGCATTCTTTGCACAAGATTTAAAGGTATCTTTCTGAGGAAAAGTATTTGACTTTAAAAAAAGGAATTAGTATGAAAACAACAAAACATACAAATGAAATACTGAGCAAACAGCAAGAAAGAAAACGAAATTTCACAAAAGGAATTTTTGACAATCCGAAGTTGAACAAATGTGCCGCTGGAAGGAGGCCTAATCTTTACTATTTCATGACTTATGAAAATATAAATTAAAGATAAATTTGTATAGCAACCAACCAGAGGATGTTTAGGAATCAAGTAGAAACCTAAATGTTTAACAATCCAAGTTTCAGTTTTGCCATAAAAAATTACATGCTATTGTTTAAAAAAAATCTAACTTCATTCTATTACTAATACTATGGAAAACAAGTGTCTAAAGAAATTCTATCTTTTAAATGATCACCAAGAATAAATAAAAAAATAAAAGACCTTCAAGAAAATCTTAAACAGCTATATAATCAAGAACTAGAGTTGTTCGGAAAATTTTGAATAGATCTGCATCTGAACTTAACGCCATCAATACACATATCTTCACAATCAACCGCGCTTAGAAATGAGTTTAAAATGAAACTAGCTTAAATAATTACACATCGGTGATATGCGTCACCAAATTATTCAACTTAGTTTTAAAAGAAAAGTAAACGTCATCTGGGAATCACCAAAAAAAACAACATTTAATATCTAAAGAACACAATATAATTGACAGTAGGACCATCAAAAAAACAGTAACTTATTGCTTAGAACGAATATAAATTACATTGGGTTTTTAAAATTAACTATTAGATTCAGGGAAAAACGAACATCATGATCAATGTAAAAAGAATTATCAACTTGCACTAGTGGACCGAAATTTCATGAGTGTGAATCTCTTCGTCC
>JBAPGN010001891.1:0-15686 GCA_037355405.1 Vitis amurensis | reverse complement strand
TAGTATACCTAGCGGCGTAATTCTCTGCCGTCTGAAATGGAAACGAAACAGTTTTTCTCCGATCCTCGGTGCAACTTAGTATGCAGAAAGCCCCAATCCTAGTTCCCCATCTCGAGCATGTGAATGAAGTATTGCAGCCGGATGTCTGCGCGAGTTTTTCAGCGGCGCAAATGGTGGTGGGCATAGACAACCTTCTTAATCTTCTTCTCGGTGATCTTCAACACCAACTTGGCCTTCACAATAATCGGCTTCAACTCCGACAGAAGTGACTCACATTTTATCCACATAACGAACCCTTATATCGGTAGAATACGGCCCAAACTGAGTGACGTCGATCAAGGGGGCGTTCTCGGGGGAGGCCTTATCCTTGACATCTTGGGGGATAAGGGACCAGAGCTTGTCGATGTTGACGATAAGGCAGTAGAACTTATTATGAAGCTTATGGAAGTGTCGCATGCCGACTTTGCCAAAGTAACCAGGATGGTACTTATCGAAGAGGATTCGGTGATGGTGTATACCTCCGACGTTACTGCGACCACCGGGATGCTTTCTATGTTTTTCGATAACGCCATGGCTGGCGTTGACATGGTCTTCTTCTTCCTGTTTTTCTTGAACTGAGTCGTCATCTCTCTCATCTCCCTCCCTCCTATGCCGCTACTGCATATATGGGAGATGCGGTGCACTAGTGTAGATATACAGAAGACTGCCATAAAGAAAGCTTGTCTCTTTTAACTGATGGCGCTCTTGTGGAGGTGATGTTCACTGCTGGCAGAGACGCATTTCTCTAGAAAATACCTATCTTCCTGCCATGCTTGACGCACTTTCTATAACGGAATCTTGAAGTCCCCAGATCCCTAAGAGAAATGTCCAACGTTACCTGTGCACACAGTGTTTTTTTCGCGAACGATTTCGCTTCATCCCGTAGCTGTTATATCCTCCTCTGTTTGTCCCTCCCGGTACTGGCTCGGATTCTACCATTTTCATGTGATAGATGCCATCCCTTGGGCTTCTACTTCCATGATCGAATATGTACTTAGAATGGTGCGAGTCTCTTGTTATTCACCTGTGTCTATACGTGTCGGCTGTAATTGGCACTTTTTGGGAATCTGGTGAAGGTATGGGAATTCGTATTAGAATACACGTGGTTTCCTATATGGTCAGATGATCGTTCCATGATGACCATTACCATCGTTTTCATAGATTTTCCCTCGCCAAACAGGATTGTTTCTTCTACTGATCTCTCTCTCTCCTTGATCCCCTCCAGTCTCATGCCAAAATTAAAAAATAAATTTGAAATAAGAAATTTCATACGTAAGTGTTGCCACAAGTAATTACAATTAAACATAATTTACCATCAAATCACATAGCCACAAATCCAAGGATGTCAATCGTGGAATTAAAAGAATGAATAAATAAGTGATTAAATAAAAAAATAAATTGATAAGAGGTATAAAAATAAATAGTCACTGCCGATCTAGACAATTAGATAAATCAAGAAACCTCTATTAGACGAGTGAAATTAAGTAACTGCATGTATCAATAACTTTCTAAAGAACAAACTCAAGCTCCCTCTAAAAACAAAATATCAACAATAAATTCATATCTGCTATGCTAATTATTTTATTAGTCAAGCCTCCCGATACTCATCCTATCTCTGAATAAACATAAGACGACCGATTCTATACCTATACCTAAAATCCACAATGGCTAAGTGACCTAATGCCAAAAGAAGTGTCTAAGTGACCTATTTTGAAAAGTGCCTAAGTGAACCTAATGAATGTGTGCAAGCTTGAAAGGTACTCATCATACAAGATTATTTAACTGACCACCTCGGAGTAGTCGCCCGCAAGTACTAAGTCTGCGTGAACCTAGATGTGCCCGCAAATCAAAGTAGTTTTTCGCCTCCTAGAAACTATCCTAAAAAATAAGGAAAAAACCTAAAGTCTTAAATTTAGGTTGCCAAACCATCGAGCTCAACGAATACCAATAGGCTTGTTTTTACTATAAACCCCTCAACCGCGTATACTAGCCCCCACCAGGTGGAGTCGACCATTTTTCGGTACTCCACACTGAACTCGACCCTTTTCCCGTACTCGCCTTAGAAAAAGATAGGCACATGATCCCGAGTTAACTGGAGTTTTTCCCCGATACCAGCGAATTGTTGTATACGCACGGATTCTACTTTTAGTCTCCACCAAACAAAATATAATCTGGCCGGATCTCTACCATATTTACCATGTGTCATCTTGCAGCACAACATATAATATAAAGGTTACATCGACATCCTATAGGTCTTTGAAGCGGATGAATATCTACAGATTAGGAGGTGTAGCGGGCCTCTAAATCAATGTTAGTACGTGGATAGACTCGCAAAGATAATCTCCGACCCACTGAGATGTGTGTCCTGACGCTTTTTACTTCTTGATCCCATAAAGGTGTACTGACCCGCGTAATGGTTCTGAGCTCATTGTTTTCTCGTTAATCTTGTTTAGACACAATGAGGACGTTGATTGAACAGTCACCCATAACGATGAGTCAGATGCGCGTTCCTATGGGGTATTACCTCCAGCACCTACAACAGTAGTCCGGGAATCTAAATGCGCTTATTGGGTTATAACGGTAATATGTAACTTTGACTTCCCTCTCTAACCAATAGATGCTTTTTAATACCCTACTGTGAGACGCTCCGGATTTTCGGTACTCCACCAATTTTCCGTAATTATCTATACGATTGAAAGCAAGTTGTACAGTTAATACATTACTACATAATATATATTCGATACCCTTTTATCGCGCGTGGTGTGGTGAGGTCTCTTGTTTGGCCTCAAATACTGAGAAAACAGTTTTGTTTCCGTGTTGGCCCCTCGCACTAGGATATTTCTCCATTTTGACCGCACACAAGGAAAGACATTGTGTGTTGCTTAGGGTGGCCCGGGGGATGTGCTTGACCGGATTATTCGGGGATTGGGTTTGATATCTCACATCGAATTTAAGGTAGAGAAAGTTATAAGACATATATGTATTGAGCTCCTCTAAACCAATTAAACGGAGGTGTATTCTCTAACAATTAACAATTCGGAGCCTTTTGCGAGGTGATTCGTTGCCCAATGGGTACTCGCCGAATAGTCACGATCATATCGTGTATCATGTCCAGAGATGACTCCGCGACGCTACTCTACTTCTTAATGGATTCCCGGGTATACCTTGGCCCGGATTCTACGCATATTTTATTTCTACACAAAGTTACTCAACTACTAGAAATTCCCGATCCTCCTTTATTCCCACGCAGTACTCTGACACTAGGTACAAAGACCAAACTACTATAGCATAGTTGGCATCTAGGATCTCCACTGGGATGGGTTTTCACTTCACAATTGATATTAATTTCAAAGATGCCCAGATGGTGACCAGTGTTTCTTATTCAACGTTAGACTTTAAAAAGAATACGCACGATAAAATGTTTAAAACCAGAGAAATGTCTACTTTTTTGCGCTCTTTTAAACTAACTAAAAAGAAAGTCTAATGGGCAATTTACTTATGAAGAAAAATGTTTCTTGGAGTTTAGATCACTAGCTCAGATTCCTCATACAAAAAAGGAGAGTTCATAACTGAGCCGGATGCTCTACACTCATTTTTCTGTTTTCTTTTCCTCGCATTAGAGAATTCAACCATATAGTTCCTTCTCCAATCGTGTTGCTACGAAGCTCACCAAATTGTCTTATCCCACGATCACATGGGTTTTTCAAACTACTATCAGAGTCCTGGTACTCGCCTCACTGATGCACCTCTAGGCAATGGCTCATACCTCCTCACCTAGCACTGCCATCTCTAAAGGAATTCATCTTTTAATCCTCGGGAATACTCGCTTACCCGTCAAACGCTCTCTACTACATGAGTATATTCACCACTTAACTGGGACCCTGTGGATCTCTTACCCTTATTTTGTCCAAAAGCGTACCAAGTGTTGGCTATTCTAGAAAAATCCGTACCTACTCTACACAAACCTATCCATTCTCACACCACGTTGCTTCAGTCAGTGTAAATAGTGATAGCATCTCCATGGACGGAGATCACTTGCCTTACCAAGTGTTTGGCCCAGTGTGATTAAAGGCGTTTTTAAGTAACTAAAAAGATAAAAACCATTAACGGATCCACACTTTCTCTTCATTAAAAACTAAAAACAACAAAACTTCCAATTTATGCATGTGGAAACTTACCTGGCTTTCCTCCCACTCCAAAGAGACAAAAAGCTTAGCCTCTCATCCTCTGAGGAAAAATCCTCAGAGTTTGTTCTGGCTAGAAAGAAAAAGAAATGAAACCGACAAATGTATATAGTAGACGAATTACGTCGCAATATATATCTGTATAATACCACGATTCATATCCCGTTGCTCTTTCTTTGATCTCTTATATATTGATATATCCGGTAATGCAGTCTCCCTCGTAGCAGTTGTTTCATACAAAGAAGTTTGTCTATGAGTGAGCGATACAGGCCACTGATTCTTGTATCTCATCTTCCTTCTCTTTGCCCTCCTAGTTAAGGAAGTTGACGTACCTCGCCGAAACAGATGATTGGTTTAACGAATAACAAGGAGCAGCAAATGGAAAATTATACACAAAATATCTGATACTAGCATATAATATTTCCTATAACTAGAGCGCGCGGAAGTCTACCATTTTCCGTACTCACAACTTATTCGACCCTTCCGAGGTATCGTCCGACCAAATATCAGGAAGCTTTTAGGCAACACCAATGTTTCTGTATCCGAGTAACGATCAGCCATCCGGATCAACTTTGTGCTGTCTGCGAGCCTTCGCAGACATAACACTTGCCAGGAGGATGGTCTCGACCAATGATTAATTCCTTTCGCAAACACCAAGCTTACTTTGCAGTTTGCTGGGCTACTCAAACATTTGTATGCTTCCGAGACCTCTTTTGACGGTTCTCAGCGTTCCGAGTACTCGCCTAAACAGTTTTTCGTGTATGACATCTGCTCATCGGGCTAACGGACTTCAGTCTGAACGTTATTTTTCTCCCATAGCACTGTTACAATACAATGCCCCTGGCTGCATATATATCTACTTTCTGCAACAAAAGGCTGATTTCGCAACACTTTGGAGTGATCTTCTTGCAATGCTGTAACTCCTTTCATTTCAACTTTCGAATCGGACTCTAGCCAATATCCAGTGACTCCTAAGCTTTTGCGATTCTTGGTAACTTCTCCTCGTTAGCTTCACAATTGTGTATTATACATGTAGAAAATGTACCTCTGCCGGAGCGAGATGCTCTCACGAAATTATGTCGCGCTGCAGATGCTTGTCCCCTCTTGCTTTCTACTGCACTCTGCGCTTTCGCGTCTCCTTCTGCTACCTACACTTCTTTGCCACTTTGAACGACTGGTATCGCGGAGCCCAAATATTCGAAAGGGCTCCATTCGAGCTCCCAAAAGCTTGGTCTTCATGAATTGAGGCTTACCTCGCTTCATCTGAACATCTGAGCCATGTGTATTTCTAACTATAACTCTCTCTGCCACCAATTTCTAGGCTGTTTTTCGCTGCGATCAATTTAACTACTAACAAAAAACACCTAAAACTGTGCCACGCAAGATGAGTAGTTAACTATTATGCTCATTTCATATGTTACCCCAATTGAGTTAATAACGTGCACCCATAAACCTGAACACTTCACGTGATTCTCAAATATATTGATCTCGATTATGAGTCTATCATATCAGAACTAGCACTTTATTGAGTAGTAATCATGACGCGCTCGAACCTGTTGCGTTTATCTATAGATTTCGGATAAATTATCTTACAACGTTGGGAGTAAGGTTGTTACAATATAGACCACAAATATCTTGCCATTGTTATATATCTCAATTACTCAACCAAAATAGGAAGTTTCAAAAAGAAAGAAAGAGAGAGAGACAGCAATCAAAATGATTCAACGTGGCATTGAATTCAACACATAGAAAAAAGAATACATGAGCAGATCGCCGGGATTATCTTACACATTTTTATGTCAGCAGTACAAGAACACAAATGAATTTAAATCTCTCGAATACTCAAATTCAATGTTGAGTTCGGGACTCGATTCGAGTGAGGCATTACTCGCCTTTGACACCAATCATATATATATTTAGTATTTCCAGAATAAACATTTTCTTGCTATTCTTCCAAAAAAACGGAAATCATATAAACACTCTTATTGCTCTCTGATCACATTAAAAGAGATAGAGCCCGAGGATAGATCTATATCCAGTTTTCATAATCTTAAAAAAGCATAAACATTTCCAATCTATTCTCGAAACCATTCCTTTTTTAGCTTATGTTTCATTTATTTTTTTGGAATTTATTTTACGAAAAGTCTATATAATTATAGAGGATTAATTAAAATAAAGTTTACAAATAAAAAATTATTCTTAGAAACATTTTAAAAATAATAAAAAATAGCGAAACATTATATATAATCGAACTATTAGTCAATCAGGTCGTATAAAAAAAAGTATAGAAAAAACATCCGTATACTAATAATTTTTCAAAAATATCTTCTTAATTTCCTTTTTCCCCTTGACAATAATTTTAATAAAGCGCACACCGAGTATTTACTATTCTATCCAATGGTTCTCCTCTTTTTCCTTCTTACTCCATTTGGGTTTTCACATTCGCACTTCCAAAGAATTTAAATATTCCCCGAATCACATCTGTATCTCTCGAGTAAAAGCGAAAATGACATACTAAAGAAGTGATGAGGTAAACCTTAGCACCATAAAACCTTAGCAGTTCCAGTTGTTTGGAACACCCCACCGTACCCAAAACCGGCTCCTACTATGAATCAATTGGATCGTTACACTACACATAACGTAAGAAACCCTAAGCTGAGACCCACCTTTTTTCCTAACCCACTTTATCTATTCACCAACACCACAAACATTGAAGAGTAACAGCATGACTGAAAATGAAAAAGAAATGAAGAAAGAAGTCCAACAATGCAAACAGTATACATAGATTAAGAAATCTTTCAAGGAACTTTGGGTTGGATAAATTCAGCCTTTGTGCCCCTTTCTTTCATTCCTTGTCCATTTTCTTTGCTGGCTTCCAAAGCGTTTCATGCAACAACATTCAATAGTTTGGCCATGAGGTTTCAACTGTAGTACCCCTCATCTTGAAACTCTCTCGATTTTAACCTAAAATCGTCCAATTTCTTATATCCCATACACTACAATTTCACAATTCCAAATTGCACGTAGTTGATCCTTTGTTTAAAGAGAGATGAAGGTGTTGCGTGGTGATGCCCTCAGAACTTCTACCATGCCGCTTGACAAAGGACTTTCTACACAACCCTAGGGTTCCCATCCAAAGGAATTCTATTTGGTAAAATGTTGCACAACTGTTTTCTTGGTGGTTATAAGCCTTAGTATAGATGATTTATGAGACACGTTAGAAGAATGTAAAAGGATGTGCGATCTGACTTCGTTATGTCTGCCAAGGGATTCTCTCCTGAGAGCTGCTCTAGGAAAGATGACAAAGCCTCCGCTGAGTTAGGTTCGCCAATGGAGGATGGATATGGCCCATAAGATTGTTGCCAGATTACTTGGCCAACCGCGTTGAAACAGCAATTTGAAGTTCTTTGAGGTTCCAATGGAGGTTGGAATCTATCACATAAATATGAAAAGTTGTTGTGCACTAGAGATCACTCTGGCGGTATGGATAAAAATATCTAGGTCTTACTCGTTCCATAACACTCTTGTCATCCGCCTTTATTCTTTTCATTTGTTTATGCTTCAGGGTACAGTGTATTACTGGAAATTCCTACAATATAAGCCTGGGATTTGATAACTTTTATTCGCCCTGCGGTGCTTTAAGGTGGTTTGCACTGTAAGTTTCTTTATGGCATCCAAATCCTTGGGATAATTCTCTGATGGCAATCACGTATAAACTCATTGTCAAAAGAGGTGATGATGCACTAACTTGGGAAACCCTGAAATTGGTGTGCAGCTCCCTATTGCCCATGGATCTGTTGGTTCGCAAAATAAGAGCCTGTAGCTGTGGGAAGAGCTCCTAACCAAAAAAGAAAGATATTGTCGCTTTGGATTGTTTCCACTCACGGATAAGTACATTATTACTACTACTGTTGATGTCAATGACATACTGTTTATTCAGACCAATTGGAGTTCAACCACGATTTTTGAGAATTTGAACAACATATTGAATTTCACTGTACGGCAGTGTTAAGTCTTGTTGAATGCAAATAAAGAGTTTCCAGGTTTGCTAGTTTCAAAGTAACGAACTTGGGAGAGACCTCTAATATGTTTCCTGGCTAAGATCTAGAACAGTAGTTATGTGCAGATTCATGGAGCCAAGATGGTCGCAGTCCAATTCGATTTCCCTCCAAGATGTAAAGGAAGTTAATTCAATTCCAAGAGAAAATTGGGGGGGGGGGGGGGGGGGGGGTGGTGTGGGTGGGGGGGTGTTGATCCTTGGAGTGAGTGAGAGGTATGGTGTGGGTTTTGTGGAAGTAATCAGGATTATGGGTGGAATTCTATTTTTGGGTGGTAGGTTGGCCTACAAGTGGTAATGCGAAGAGTGAGATTCTTAGATGGAGCATAAGTTGTGTTTGTGGAGATGAACTTTGTCGAGTCATCTTCCTCCTTAATTATTTTGCCATTTCTTTTGCTTTTGCACCTTTACAGTCAAGTATCTTTATTCTATATTTGGAGGCCGGAGATTCTTCTTTGTTCCCTAGTGTAAATATTGGAGGGCGAGTGTGCTTCCTAAGGTGGCTTTCTTTTGCTTGGAGGCTTTTGGGTAAAGTCTTAACATTTGATAACAACTTCAAAGGAGGGGACACTAAGTAGGCAAGGGTAAGTGTTTCTATGCTCCGGTCTCTAAAGTAGAGACGGTGGATCACTTTTTACTTCATTGATGGCAAGAAATGAGTTCTGTCGAATCTTCTTTTCTCCTCTTATTTGGATGTGGCCTGGATTCGGTCGCTTTCTTGTTCAGTAAATGAAAGAAAACTCTTCTTGGGTGGCTGAGATTAGGCTACTCAAAATGCTGCAATTTGACTAGTCCTAATAATCAATATGAATTACTTCTAAATACAGAAAAATTGTACTCCTCGATGATGACAATTTGCAATGGCATGGGTTATCGGAAGGTACTGGTTCGGGCGAGAATTTGTGTCCCGACGCGGCGCTTTTTGGGTGTGTTGTTTTTATTTTCTTTTATGATGCTCCGGACAAAATCCTTTTGTGACCAGCTTGAGTTAGGTTGAAGTATTAGAGTCCTCCTTCTTAAACTCAATTGGCATGAGTAAGTTGTTCGCTTTGGGAAAGCAATTTTACTCCACACATTTTGTTGCAAGTTTTGGTGTTATATTTGTTAGTATTTTGATCACCAAAGCAAGTCAAGTGTTGAGGAGAGCTATGAAGGGAATACTTGGGCAAAGATTTAATTACGAATTAGTCATTTGCCAAGAGTCGAATCGGCCGGATTGCGGAGAAAAAAGCAAAGAGGATCAGCTTGGAGGCAATGTCCTTGGATGACCAGTCACTGCAGCACACTTTAAAGGGGCATTCCTGAGGTCCAATGATGCATGCTATATACCATTTCAAAGTCTCTGGAAGTCAATCAACTCAATGCTTTCAAACCGTGTGCAGATTTGGAGTTATGAATGAGGAAGTTGCAGCTGTTAGCACAAAGCAGATCACCAAAAGTGCGAGAGACGATAATCTAGCCTTTTGTTTTGCGAGTTGATCTCTCGCAAAACACTTAATAGATATACAAGATAGATGAATTGTTATATTCTTTCCTTTTCTGTTTTACGAATGCTTCAACTTAAGCCGCGAAAGGGAACGGCTATGGACATCAAAGATGGAAGCCATGCTTCGAAGCCTTCAGTGATGGCTTGGTGTTGCGAAAATTTATTTCGCAGCCTCTCTTGGGTTGTCTGGGCGAAATTCGCAGCAACGCAAATTCTCCTCATTGACACAGGGATAATGCCTCTTCGTTCTAAAGATTTCAGACTTAGCTGCTTATCTTAATTAAAAAAAAATATTAGATTGTAAATAACCAAAACTTTATAAGACATTGGGTGGAAGATAATTTATCCACTTAGATATTTTTGTTATTTTGTATGTCTAAATCCCAAATATGCTCTATAGTAAACTACATTCTCAAGTTTAACATGATTCTTTCGTATTTATAAGTTAGTAAGAAAGATTACCAAATATCTTTGTAACGAATATAGTAGTTTTATATTAAAGATTTCGTATATTACAAATAACTACTACAGGATTAAGCCTGTTTCCGGGGGTGTGATGGAATAGAGGAGTTAACTTTCTGTAACATTATTTTTAGGTTAGACAAAGTAAAAGTCTTTTCTCTCTTACTACTTTATTTACCTTTTTCATCTACTTGCGTATTTCTTATTTCTCTAAAGTTATGTAATTATCTGAGGATAAATTACATAAGGTTTTAATCCCCAGAGAATGAAGTAACTAAACTTCCAATTCCTTCGGAGCTAGGTAGCGGGGGAGTTCCAAAGTGCAGAATGCAAACTTTGTGAGTTAATTAGATTTTAGTAAATGAATGAGGAAGTGAAATCCTATCTGTTGAATTTTCAATTGTTTTTTAGTTTAAACTAAACATCCAGAAGAGAGTATCCTTACACGATGTGGCCAAAATCATTCTTGGTAAGGCCAGTGATATTGCCACGACCAGGTAAGATTGCAACTAGTTTACACCTGTCGAAGCCCTCCTGGTTTAGAGTGAATCAAAGGGTAGGATTTATCAAGATTATATAGCCAACCACTTGCACTATACTTTTGGACTCCTAGGAGGCATCCATTAGTTATCTTTTGCGAGCTTTTGACGGGATTAATACAAGGATAAGTGATCACCTTGAATGGTTAAGGCTTAGTGAGTAGGTCTTAAACCATTGCAAGTTTGTAATCGTGAGAGAAATTAAGGTGATTAATCCATAATTTGATTAGGAATGATTATCTGTACTCGCTTACCAGCTAGAAGAATTAACTAAACGTTGAATCTCTTAATCATGAGGAAAGAACCATCTGACCGGAGCTATGTGTTGTTGACTGAGGAACCACCAACCAAGTAGGTACCTAAGATCTCTTAAGGAATGTTTTTCTTCCTAAGTTAAATTCTTAAACTTCTTAAGTCAATAGGTTAAGTCTAAACCACCACTCCAACCAAATTTGTGTTTTACTTCTTTTACTAATTCTGATTAGGAAACGCAAGACCAATTCACTTGAATTGGTATCATTTGTAGTGCTTGGTAGCATCATTAATCCGAGATGACGATTCTAAAAGGCTACTATACTATAGTAGACTTTTTATTATTTGCTACCAATCTAGTGGGTAAATGGTGTTTTAAAGGTAGTAAATTAAGTGATTGTTGATTTAGTCGCTCAACCAAGGAGCACAGCTGGACACGGAAGATCTATGCTGAGACACCAATTGGGCACATGAATCAAATGGCGCCGTTGCCAGGGGAATTGAGATGTTCAATGTTTGAAGTGATACCTATTGTTGAGACCTCACTTTGTGATTTTTGCATCACAAGTTGGTTAAAAATGAAGTTTCTTTTCATTTTTATAAAACTGATTCTTCATAATATTAATATACTATAGAAATTTTAAGTTTATTATCTATTATAAAAATATTATCTCTATGTTATAATATATGTGTTTAGATTGACCGCTGTTTTCTTGTTGTCCCTCTGTTTTTCGGATATTTTTATGTTGTGCAAAGCTGAATACTAGTTGTGTATGTCCAAAGTGGATACGAGATAGTGGAGGAAGTATCTTTGTTAAGTTGCTGATTACATCCCTTTCTTAGAGGAAAAACAATTGGAAGTAGTCTTGAATATCATGGAAGCCTATACCCTGAGATGACAGCATAGTTCCACGGGGCAAGGTCGTCAAGATAATCCCAATGAATTCAGATCATGAGGGGATCGTATGACATCCACCTCGTATGAGTGCACCAATCATGTAATAGTGCCCCCTACAGAGCAGCTAGTGATCAGACATAATCTTGTTCCTCTTCTGCAACTTTCCATGGGATGGAGAGTGGGACGAATCCGTATGCACATAATTGAAAGGGATTTTGAAGGATGTTGTAAATACATTTCTTCAATGAGGGAGTTTGAGTTCAATTGATCTTGATGAGGCCGTGTAAAGTTTATCATTTTCCTTTTACTTTTAAAGGATAAGGCAAAATTTGCTTAATTTTCTTTTAAGGCGCAAGGAGTATCCGCTCTTGGACTGACTTAACAAGCTGAATTTCCTTAAGAAATTTTTGCCTACTCATCGAGAACAATGGCTTGAAAAGGCAAATTTCAACTTCTCAGCCTAAAGAGAATGAGAAATTCTATGAGTGTTGTTGGAAAGGTACATGGGACAGATCTATAAATGCTTGCCCTCGGACCAATGGCTTTGAATACATGGCTTGTTGTCGAGTTATGTGTCTATGATGGTATGTCATCTTTCACATTCAATGACAGACACAACTCTTCTCGAGAACTTAATGTGTGAGTTAGGAATTTCATGAGTAAAAATCCAGAGGAAGCCTATGGATTTGTTTGAGCTATGTAGCTGATGTTTCTTAAGGATGGGATGTAACCGCCTAAAGGAGAAGTGGGAAAGATGAAGTACATCTTTAAAGTTGAATGCATTAACAAGAATGCTAAGTGCTGGGATGTATTCTTTTGAAAGAAAGATGATCCGGACATTGCAAAAGCCAAAGATGGCAGTCATGAACAAGAAGATTGAGGAGCTGGAAGCTGAAAAGAATCATAGAATTGCAAGCTGTTGCTGAACGCACACTCAGTGCAAGTGAAGCTGTGTCCCACATTGTCAGTCATATGAACATTTGGTGGAGGAATGCCTTGCAACTTCAACTGAAAGGGAAATGTAATTGAGATCAAGCAAATGCTATTCTAAGGATTAACAATTTAGTGCCACATAACAATAGTGACCTATGGTAATACTTACAATTTCTAGTATGGAGGAAATCAATACCAAAAATTTCTCATAGGTAAAGGTTCATTTCCAGAGCACTCAATACGCAAACAGCCGGATCCACCATCATTCTTAGACAATCTTTCCTTAAGTATTGAATCAACAGGGTGAGCCAAATCTCTGAAGGTATTTGTTGGTTGAAAGATTTTTTGTTGAATAAGCATAGAAGAGCTCTTATCAATGCTAGAGATCGACCAATTAGAATGAGATATTGAATGGAGACATGGGTTGATATAAAAGGATAGTGGGCTGCAGAATGACATGAATCACAAAAATTTGATAATAATCCAGTTATCAATCTGCCCAGACTTACTATAATTTGAATATCATATTATTCTTGCACAGAAAAGGGAAAGATTCTTCTCACCTCAAACCAAAATCCCAAAGGGTTGTCCATGGAGTGGAAAACCAAGAGGGAGAATCATCACGGTGAAATTGATGGTCCGAAATCGCTTGAAATCACTTCTTAGGAGTGGTAAGCAGGAAGTTGAGAAGCCATGTCTGAGTCACAGGTAAGAAAATTAGAAGAAGAGGTAAAGAAGGGGAAGTTAAATTGGATTAAGATATTATTAATTGAGTTAGTGAAAATCAACTGAGAAAGAAGAAGGACTACTGATTCACACTAAATGAAAAGCAATTTGCACCAGAATGAAAGAGTTTCTGAAGGAAAGGGATGCTGAAAATATAATACCATTCATATCAACTTTTTCCTCAAAGCAATTGACATGCTTAAAAAGGGGATCAGAAATGCAGCTGAATTAAACCATCTTTTGGAAGTCTTGAGGCAAGTGAAAGTTAATTTATTCCACTGTTTTGGAATGACTTAAACAAGTCCCCAACGTATGTTCGAAAATTTCTTAAATGGATTTATGTACTTTCAAAAGTTAGTGTTTGACTGTAAATATGTAGAAATGTTTCTTTTCTTGGACTGTAGCAAGGAGATAGATGCTACTTATTAGCGAGTCGTATAAGTCTCCTTTGAAGTATAAAGACCGTTGATCTGCGAAAGTCTCTACCATTTCAGTCATGATTTGGAGGAAAGGTAGTTGGAGAAAGCCCTTGTTGGATTTGGGAGCAACGTGTGACATTTGCTTCCTGTCGATCAGCCTATAAGATAGACGAATACATCACAAAGGATGTTTCAAGATTAATTTTCTTTTCAAAACATATTAATATTTCATATTATGATTTTTTTTTCTAGGCTATAGGAATTGAAATATTATTGTTGGAAATTCTTTTTTTTTTTAAAGTGGGTTGAAAGAAAATGATTCAATGATCAAGTTCAACAATTATGTTAAATTTGAAATTATTTTTTATTACATAATTCATGATAGCTATACTATCCATATTAATACATTTTTTTTTTTGAATTGACTTTTAAGGTGCACTTCACATTAAATTTGGTAAATTCCCCTTCTATATGACAACTTTGGCAGTAATACTCAGTGAACTTGAATCAAGAATGAAAAATAAAAAGCACATAAATATAACAAGAGCAACAAATGCAGACGAAGATTTGAATGTGGTTTCAAATGATCTCATCTATGTCTACAACTTCAAACTCCAACCCAAACCTTGAAAAAATGATCCTATAAGGATCCTTTAGGACAAGGATTCCTTTGATATACACTTGATTAATGAGTGTAGAGATTGCTTAGTGAGGCGAGATAAAATGATCCTGTGAGCCATAATGAGTAAAAGTGGTTATGGTGGCAAGCAGATCGTAGAAGAAAGGAGCCTAGAAAAAAGATGCAATAAAAGGGGTAATGTCAATATTTGTATTAAATGCAATATGAAGGTATGAAGCCCACTAATTCAACACAAAGGATTTTATATGTATTATTAGAATGAGGTCTGCGTATCTGTAAATGGCTACTTAATTTGTTCCCATTTTATTTTTTCCTCCTCCTCTGGCCTTTTAAAAGAGAAGATATTTAAGATATGATTTACTCTTATTGAGATCGATCGCTTAATTAGTTCTGTCAACCAGATAGTTTACTTTAGAGTCTATTTTATTTGAGAATGGGGGTTTAATTTATGAAAAATAGGTTTTTAAATAGGTTAGTGATTAGTATATTTTTTATTGAATTAAAAAACTTAATTAATTTTTGAAATAAGGTGGGCGCTAAAGCGGGTAAGAGTAGTCGCTCAACACACTAGACCACTCGCATTGGAGGTGCGTGGAGTGGTGGTTAAATTCGCGCTTGAGCACCTTTTGTGCAAAATTTGCCAAAGTGGCAAAATATTTCGATTTCACGCAAATAGATATTTGAAACGGTACCGATTTCTATAATTTCAGTTATATGCCTATAAGCCCGTCTTATAGCACCTTTTATGGGTAGAAATGACACCGAGGGATTTAAGTCTACCTTGTCACGCGCGTCAGCGGGGGGGGTGGAGGGGGCAGGTAATCATAAAGTCTCCATGTGAAGGATTCACAGTGTTGAATGTTGTTTAAAGACTTGCATCCCTTCAACGAGGCTGAAAGTATATTACATAAGCACTTGGAGATTGTTACAGGATCGGCAAAATGGTGGTCAAGTTGTAGGTTTTTTAAAGTAAGTCTTTAGAGTAAACAATCGGTAATTTGTATGAACTTTGATCTTATATAGTTAATATTGTTTGAGTGTCTTAACCACG
>JBAPGN010001890.1:0-15693 GCA_037355405.1 Vitis amurensis | reverse complement strand
TTGTCATCTTTCTACGTAAATATTATTCACCCTAGGTCTAATGGACCTTCACAACTTTAAGGTGCATCTATATGGCTATGAGAAATCTACTATATATATAATATCAATGACTTTTTCCCATCTCTAGCATGGAACATCATAATCAGCACCTATCCTCCTCGTTCTCCTCCTCTTGATGCAAACACAATGTCTCTATTGTGTCTCACAGGATCGTGAAACCAGACAAACACTTCTTACAAGACCAAACAGATGAAGTCTCATATTGAGGTCGATGATTAACTCTTATCTCATTTGTAATGATTTGCTTCAAAGAAGTTCATTGAACTATATATAGTAGATCTTCTTAACTACGTAGACATACTTTAAAGGTCATCAAAAATGGGGTTCCAACACAAAAACTACCTAGAAGGTCACTCATCCTAGTACTACTCTCGCCCAAGCATGCTTAACTATTAAGTTTTGAAATCTGATGCATTAGTGTTGGAATGATCAAACCTTACAACTAATAAAATAGATTGTTAATTATAGGTAATGGGTATTTATTTCATTGTCGCTTTATTCAACTTCCTATAGTCAATGCATAGTGTCATTGACCCATCCCTTTTTTACAACTAGTATTGGAGCATCCCAAGGTGACACACTAGGTCTTATAAAGCCCTTTGTCAAGCATGTCTTGAAGTTGTGTTTGTAGTTCCTGAAGTTTCATAGGTGTTAATCAATAAGGTGACTTTGAAATAGGAACTATCCTAGGCACCAAATCAATAGTGACCTCCATTTTTCTCTTTGGTAAAAAGCAAATGCCTTGAGAAAAACATTTGGATAATGTAGTACTACTCGAATGTTAGTGGCATTTAACAAAATTCTAATACCTAGAAACTAAGCTAAATACTCTTAAGGGCAAAGATTAAGCCTTCATGGCTGAAATTAATTGAATAGTTTTATCAATGGAACAACCCCCAAAATAAAATTTAACCTAGCAAGGAAGTTGGAAGGTCATCTTCTTTTTTTCTATACCTTTTCAGGCACTTTAGATGCTAGCCAGGAGTAGAATAGATTAGGAAGGGATGCTAGAAAGGAGCAAGATAAATTAGTAAGGAATTCTACATCAATTCTTTGGCTTGACTATTTTATGGATTTAGGAATTCGCAATTTGATATTTAATTACTTTTATTTCAATTAATATAAGTTGGTATACTCTTCGTTATGGGTAGATTTGTTAATTCAAATATTGGGACTTAATTCGATCATGTAAGAAAATACTTTATTTTACCTACATTGTTATTCTAATTACATTGTTTAAGGTTGTACGCATATATATATATTAGATCTAGAATGTCATTTTTCATGTTGTCTCTGTTGAACCGTAGCATGCGAATCTGTGACCATGAACGCCCCCATGAGCTTCAAGTGGTAGTTTACTTAGAGTAATATTAGAGTTGTTTCCCCATGCTAGTGTGATACTTTATCTATCTATCTAGCTCCACAATCTCGTGGAACAAAAGCAAGGAAGTCTTTACGATCCTATTATCCAAGAGAGTTGATTGTAATATCTCATATTATATAGAATGAGAAATTATTATAACAATATATGTATTGGGTTCTTTTTAAATATGTAAACTTGTTTTAAAGTCATAAGGGTTTTACTAGACTCATAACATACAATACCTATACCTACGTAAGAAGGAATATGTTGTTATAAATGCTAACAAAGTCAATTCGCATATTATGCCCTAGCTGATTGCTCTATCTGATTTTTAGGGGTATCATAATTCACATAGGAGTTATGATGAAACATTTATTTTTTATGTGAATTTTATATATATATATATAACTTCTTCTAGCGACTCTTATACTTTTCTTGTGATTATTTTGTATAATTTAGTAAATTATTATTAATCCATAGATCATTAATATAAATTGAGCTATCTTCTCTGTAAAAAATAATAAAATCTCCATGCCATACAAATCTACTTTTCAGAAAAAACGGAAAAAAAAACTTCTTGTTGTTCAAAAAAAATACATTTCAAAGGTAGAAAGAAAATCGCATAAGATAGCTTTCGAATCCCATCTACTTATATTGCCGACAATAGGTTGACGTATGGCCATTACCGTATAGGTTTACGCTTTAGTTACATTAATTTTAGCAGATAAGAAGGTCGACTTCTTTAGTCACTGACGTTGCAAATCTTAGACTCCAATGTGTAAGAGTGGAACGAATATTTAAGATTGTTGCAATTTTTAGGAGTTGGTGCAGCTACCTACATATAGATTAAACTTTATTTGTCATCATCCATGCATCTTTTTTGTATTTGGATTTCTAATGGGCGGTGCGGAATAACACCAGAGAAGAAGACACCAAGAAAAGCCAATAAAAGGAGAGCAAATATTCTTGTAAGTGTTGAAGGCAAATTGTGATTTTGAGAGGTTATATTGGAGAAATGGAATTATATTTTTGCAACTGTGATCACCATTAATATTCAGCGCTATCAAAGCGGATAACGTGTGCAACCACAATTTTAGGCAATGTCAGCCGTTGAATCTGACCCATTCCAATGACACTACAGCATCACACAAATGTGAACTTGATGAGCTCACAGCTACAATTCCCTTTCTTATTTTTGATTTTGATCCGGAGTAAGAACACACTTGTATGTTGCGCTCTCTTTCATTGGTGTCATGAAAACGAGAAAAAGCTGGCGCACGGAACTTTTTCCAGTGTACGTCTGGTTGTGCCTGGTTGTTGGCTCTCTCTCAAGCAAGCAATTGATACACTAAGGAGGTTTTCATACCTGTTGGGGTTGGATATGGAGGTTGGCTATGGAGCTGGTAGCAGTATTCTATGAAATCCTCCTGCAGATCTGTTTCCCAGACACCTATTCACACCACCTTAGCTGGAGGTTGGTTCTAATAATTTTTGAATCATTTTCTAGTGAATTATATTATTACAAACTTAGGTGTTTTCTAAGCTCAAGTATGACTTAGATAACTCAAACTTTTGAACGTTCTTCAACCGGCGACAGTAGGTTCCATTTTCGTGATTTAGTAGGATTTTCCTTTAGTTAATGACTACCCTTTACATGTTAAAAGGAAAAGGCTGCTAAATGAAAAGTTGCTTTTTTTTTTTCCCTTTCTTTTTTTTTTTTTTGTTGGGTTCCGCCATGAAGGGAGCATACATAAGGCTTGAACGAAAAGTCAAGATTTAGTCATATAATAGAAGTTGTGATAAAGGGGAGTTTTTAACTTTTCAATGTCCGTATTTAATTTTCATTAAAAGATGTGCTAGAAACCAGGGCCACAAATCAGCATGCTTGGAATTCCAAGCCCAACCCAGAGCCTAAGGGTTGAATGGTTTGAACCCAAAATCAGGGGTGGGGGTTCGCGAAGTGGTCTCTCTCTCTCGCGCTCTCGCTCTCCCACCTAGTATCTCCCATTGGTTAGCTCCATTTAAAGCTAGAAATTTAAAATCTTGTTCTAACCAGAGTCGAGACCGGATGGAAAGAAAAAGGGAGGAGCAAAATATGACGTATTTGGTTCAGAATCTCGTAGTTCATTTAACAGCTCAGCACCTCTGGAGATTTGTCGGAAAAATCAATCATCCCAATATCCCCTCATTGAAACCGGTAAAAATTTTGCCATAGCTCCATTTCACTCTCCACTCGAAGAATCCAAATTTTGCGATAATGAGATACATAGTACAGACCCGTAATAAATTAGAATGAAATGATCTAGCAAATCTACTTCGACATTGCGTTTATTCTCAAAAATGAAGTGAACTCATATTGACGATGTTCGGGGATGCAAATTCAGATATAGTCATGTGCTGCATCTCTTACTGGAGAAGCATACACAAATAGATGGAAGACAGAGGTCATGAAAGAGGGAGAAGAAGATTGGCAATCATGGTAGCGTGATAGGTGAATGATGATGCGTGGGCTGCATCCTGTATCTGTGCTGAGGTTACACGAGTTTCATTGAAAATGATGGAGGTCCAATCAATCAACGTTTCTTTTTGATGTCCAAACAAAGAGTAGTGCCCACATACAGTTAATAGGGAGTAGTTCGACTACAACAAGTAACGTATATATTTACGGCCACGTGTCCCCATCTCTATGGTCCGATGAAATCTCTAAACTGTAACTGTCAAAATAACTGTCATGATCCATGAACTGTAAAATGTGAAGCAAGAGTCGATCCCAGTTTCTCCACCTGCTTTTTTAACCTTACGTGTAGACTTGGAAGACGTGAGAATTGGGATCTTAGGGTTAGGGTTTTTGGGCTTTGTAGGGGCAAATACAGACCATAGGTATAAAACAAAGAGGAATATAATAATACCATGTAGAATTATAATTTGATAAAAGAACCCCGATTATCCCTATATAGCAACCTTTGGTGTATTCAAAGTCATTATCTTAATGATACACTTTTTTTTTTTTTTTTTCTCCTTTTAAAATAACTATTTCTCGACACCCAATTGATATATGAAACGTTCCTTTTAGATCTATTGTTTGCAGGCGACACGTTGTATATTGAGGCTCAATCCATCCATCCATTCAAACATCTCATGGGTTCTTCCTTTAGCAAGAGTGTGTTCCCATCTGATAATTTCGAGGATTTTTGAGGTTTTTGGTTAGTAGATATTACATTTGATTTGTTTCTTACTTATGGTTTTTGTCCGTGCTTATTTTATGATTAAAATGATTGGGTTGAGCCCAAAAAATAGAAAAAAAAAAAAAAGAAGGGAAGGAGAGAAGAAAGGGTATGGAGGGGTTGAATACGAATGGTATAATCCTTGAATACGAATGTTGTACGGTAATAATAATAGAAAGATGAAGATATTGTGATTTTGGAAAATTAGAATTTGTGCATATATGATGAGGCGTAAAATGGTGATGGTGCCTCTTTTTCTGATAGCCTTTAACCACCGTCTTCCCTAATTTTGGTTTGTTTGTTCTGCCCACCCCATTCTTTTTTTCCAATAATATGAATTTTACTTTTATTTATTTATTTATTTATTTAATTATTATTTTTTATTATTTATCTTGGAGCTTCTCGACCTCATTACTCTATTGATCTTCGCTTCTACACTGTAGAAGTGCTAAACACAACAACTCGTTAATATAGAACCGCGTTGCCACCACCAGCGCCGCTCCTCTCTCTCTTCTCTCTTAACCTTTCAGCATTCCTGAGACCCCACTCTCTCTCTCTCAACGCGCTGAACACAATGAGCAGGAGCCGCCTCTCTTTAGAGAAAGAATGGTTATAGATATAACCTACTTCCTTCCCATCTCTTTATCTTTCCTTCATCTCTCTTCTCTCTTTCTCTCCTCCGTTCCCTCTTGAAAAACCCTAAGAAAACCACAAAAAAGAAAAGAGACCCCCAAACAGAAGACTTGTTCTGCAACCATCAATTTCATGATCCGTGGGTTGTTTATTCTCTTCTTTGCGCACATCCTTTTGCTCGAAGACAAAGAAAAAGCGCAGCAAAGGAAAGGAAAGGACTGTCTTCCCTTGCCGATCAGAGAGCTTAAAGGCATATGGGTACTTTCTGAAAACCCTTCCAGAAGATCTTCTTCTATCGTTCTCTTATGCCCTCTTTTGTAGCTTGCTCTTAAATGGGACTGTAAGTAAACAAATCTCTCTCCATATCTGTGTCTCCCTCCCTCACCTCTTTACTCTTTTGCTCTCTTTTTTATCTCTCTATCTCCCTCTATTCTCCCTTGAAGAGTCATGGATTCTGGGAATAGTGGGAGTATGCAGTCTTCAAGTGGTGGTGACGAAGAGTACGATTCACGCGCCGAATCGATCTCAGCCTTCTTGAACCCACCAGGCCATGTTGGTCCCATGCCTAACCCACCACAGCCACCACCACCACCACCTCACCACCACCACCACCACCACACCCACTCCTCATCTATGTTCGACCCACTTTCGAACTACTTCATCCCTGTCCCAGGAAAACTAGTCTTTCCGCCTCGATATCCAAACGTAGCAGCTCATCCGTCGGACGGGAACCACTCAGCTACCACGATCACCAACCCAACTACAAACCCAAATTCCCTACTGAATCTACAGACATAGTCTGCGTCAAAACCCTAAGATCTGACCCCAATTGCACCGAGATCGGTGGGATACTGGCCTCATCGTCGTCCACCCCACCTTTTCCCGGCGCCCAAGGACAAATCCGTGCCACCTTTCCGAGTTCGTTACCGTCGATGCCGTTTCCTCCAGCTCCGGAAAATGCTGCTCGAGCTACAGCTTCAGCTTCAAATGATCAAACCAACGTAGCACGTAACCCCAAGAAACGATCAAGAGCTTCCCGGCGTGCACCTACTACTGTGCTCACCACAGACACCACCAATTTCCGGGCCATGGTTCAGGAGTTCACTGGGATACCTGCTCAACCCTTCACATTTCGCCTTTCCCAAGAAGCAGGCTTGATCTGTTTGGTACAGCTTCTACTATGAGATCAGGCCATTTGGATCATGCACCACCTTCATACCTTTTGAGACCCTTTGCTCAAAAACTTCAGCCACCCCCATTTGCTTCTCCCCCTCCCTCTTCATCTTCTTCATTCTCTTCCTCTTCCATGGTTGATGCTATAGCTTCTACTACTAACATCACTTCTGGTTCAGCTAGCAATACTTCTTCTAATTCAACTTCCATTAACTACCAACTACCTTCAGATTTAGGCCTTGTGAAGCAGCCCCAGAATCTACTGAACATGAACGTGCAGAACCCAATTCCTCATCCAGGTCTTTTCCTTCAGGACCCCCACTTAAATACCCACATCCAGATTCAGCATTATGGGCTCAAACCACAAGGCTCTCTGGAATTCCATTCACAGATTTCACATATCAAAATGGGTGTGGTTTGGAGGACTTATGGTTTGATCATCGGCCATGTAACACACCTTCAGTGGCCTCCCAACTTTGGACATCGGATCGAAAGTCGCGAGAAGCGCATAATTAATCCTCCCAGCTGGAACGACGGATTGGGATCAAGTGGTGGAGATCATGGCCAGTTGGGGCCTCTCAATGGGAATTATAATAATTCGCAGCGGGTCACTAATGGCAAAATGAACTACTCGGCTTCCTCATCGGATTTTCACGGCGACAAGGTGCCGGAGAAATGTTTCTACAAGAGTGAAGGTATGGTGGAATCGTGGATTTGTTCTTCAGATTAGGAGTCTTCATTGACAGGGAAAAGAAAAAAGAAAGAAAAAAAAAACTACAAAGGAAATGATGGCGATTCTGATGAATACATGAAAGAGAAGTTTGTTTTCTCCATCTGAGATTCTTAACCATGACTTCGGACAACACTGAAACACTGTTTTTTTCCCCTTAGTTATATGTAAATAATAGTCCTTTTTTTTCTTCATTTCCATACATTTCTCAATCACACTTCCATATACAAAACGACCGCGGACCTTTCAATATTCGTTTTTCAATAGTGAAATGCTGTTAGTTTCTTATGATATGTGCTTGTGTTCATGGCTTTACTTGGGTTTGACCGATTCGAGGAGACGAATGTGTAATCAAAGAAACAAACCGTGTCTTCCTCGTACCTTCTCATCTGTGATTCTCTCTTATCTCAACCGAAGAAGAAATAAAAAACAAAATTTAAAAATTTAAAAAAAAAATTTTAAAAAATCAACTGTTTGGTGCAACGCATGCCAATGGCCTGGAAATTGGTCTGGTTTCTTCTATTGTTTTCTCCTTCTCTCCCTTATCATACTCTTCTCTAATTTCTTTAGTACTTTAAAAAAAATTTGATGTATCGGAGAGTATTGCGGCGAGATTGGGGAATCCTTAGCCGCCGCAATCTCATTTTTAAGAATTCAAATATCTTATGTGACTGTGAAAGGTTTTGTTTTTAATGATCATTCTGAAAAAAAAAAAAATAGAAATTGGGGCATACCACTAATAATAATAGCCAACAATTTCACACGGGTTTCGATACAGTTCATGGTATAAATAATTAACAATGTTTCGGCAGTTTGCTCATTGCATACGCAATTATCTCCATAATTGTACTTTTGGGGCAAAGTTATCTTTTTTATTTGTCCCCCGAATTAAAAGCACGAAAATGAGGGTATCTTGGCTACTCACCAATGTGAATTCGTATTTGAATTTTTCAATATCTGTTTGGCTGACAGGAAACTTTGGCATTCCTGCGATATTCCACCAAATAACGAGAATTTTGAAATTGATTTTTAATAATCATGCTCCTGGTAAATTTTATAAATCTTTTAATATATAAAAAATATTTATGTACAGAGAGAAGGGGGGAAGCATGTTTGAAATGCAAACAAGAAATATGACACCAACCAAAGATGAAAAATCTATTCAATCAATCGAAAAATGAAATAGATGACCTATGCAGTGCTGCAGACAGAACAATGAAAAGATCAAGCCAGATGACAATACGGGATAGTGTTTTGGAGAAAACATTGCAATATCCAAATTACAGTGTGTGACTGTGCAAAGCCACGTTTCTTACTGGCTCTCTGGCGTGGGCAAGGAAGCAAAATTAATGAAGAAGAGCAAGCTAGGTTATGGCTTATGAGTCGGTATATATAGAGATCATCATAAAAAAACAAGGGACTGGACTAGGCCTTAACATGGGGGATACGGAGGCGGGTTCACGACGCGAGTGAAGCAGTTCATGGAGTTACAGAGTCGACAAGATATAAGGGCAATTACTGTGTGGGTTGATAATTAGTTGTACTTGCAATCATTAAGTTCATTTGTTGAAGGGCTAAGTCGAGCTCATGAAAGAAGCTTTTGGCAAACTGGTGGAGGAGCCTTTTAGTGCCAAATTTTAGTGCCAAAAAGTGGAAAGAAATTTTTTTTTTTTTTTTTTTTTTTTTAATTATTATGATGAGATAGTCATTGTGTGTTTTTTGTCGTTCTCCTCGGTGGATATGTACTGCTTAAGCAGTACGGCATATTGATGGTTCCAAACATGCGGAGTCAGTTCAAGCCGAATGGTAAATGAAAACAGGCTACACCCTTACATTTTGGCTGCATGACAGCAAGAGACCTTCCCGCCAGACTGGCATTATCCTCACGATTCCCCTCTGCCGACCCTCACAGCAGCAGAGAAGATATCGGGGAGTGAATTGAAGAAACCAAGGCATTGGTTAGCTTGACGATTTTGTTGACTGACTTTGTGCGAACTGTGAAGGTGTGGTTTCTCTGGCATTCTGCAAAGAAGCTGTAAGAGGACTCCTGAGTCCTGACATTTCAGTGCATGTGGGAAAATGATTAGGATTATTTGTCTGATTGTTTTCATTTAATCCGGATATAGAGGCTTTTGTTTTATTTTTATAGGGTTAGCTGTGGAAAAGGGGTGGGGGGTGGAGAGGGGAGAGGGGAGAGGGGAGGGAGAAAGAGGATATTGAGATCCAAAAAATATTCCAAATTTCAAACTTTGAAGTAGGCTAATAACCTTGCATATTCTAGGTCCCCAGGTAACTTTTATGAATATCAAAGTGGGCAATCTTTATATGAATAGATGATCTAAAAAGGGAGTAATCTTTTTCATCCCATTGATTGATAGATCATGATCTTTTTCACTCCAATTATAGATCTCCACCCTGCTAGTTTAAATTGAGAATTTTTAGAATCATTTCACCCATGGAGTGATATGATTAACCATTGGATTTTGGGAAACTTTTTTTCTTTTGTAAAAAAGGAGAAAATGGCGTTTCCCCCTTTCACAGTTTCCCCGCCCTTATCTTGTGATCATCTTTTAAAAAAAAATTGTGGTTGCAAAGGGAGAGGATAATTGTTCTCCCATAAACCCATGAATTTGGAGAGAGAGAGATGAGGGATGAGGGTTGAACTTGTGAACCTTGTGCCACTCTTCTTTTTTACCATTCATTGGTGCCACTCTTTTTTAGCTCATGGTTGGCCCATTGGCAGTGGTAAGTTGTTCTTTAGCAATTGATGGCTGTTCTCTCTTACTTCTCAATCCATCAAGGGCTGAACACAGTAAGGGCAAAAACTGCAACAACCCACCTCTCTCCTCTCCTCTCCCTCTCTGCTCTCTCTCTCACACACACTTCGATGCCCTTCAATTTGAGCCGGAACTAAAAAAGATGTAGCTTTTGGCATCGCCCGTCAAAAAGGCTGTCACCTTCCCTCACTCGAACACTCCCTCCTTCAACAACACCCCCTAAAAATCAATAAATAAATCAATTAAAAGGCTATTATTTAAGTGTAGTCCTACGGCTTAGAAGAAAGACAACTATATAAAGTTTCATATCCCCAGAATCAAAATATTATTATATCATGCCATTATGTTCCAAAGCACCCGAACGGGAACTTGTTTCATAATTTTTCTTGTAATGATTTTTGATCATCCTTTCTTTTTTCCTTTCCTAGCTTGCAACATTTATTGACTAATCACTCCAGAGATAAACCAAAGCAAATCATTAAGGCCCTAATTACTAAATATAATGGAGATTAAAGTCTACATATGCGTATGTTTGTATGTCCTCATCATGTTTTGGTTGGGATGGACAGGGCTTGCAGAAGGCATGATGAAAGTATACTGCAAGAGAAGGGAAGTGGGTTATTTGAAAACTCGAGGGCAAGTCTCACTGCTACACTTTTGGGTGCAGTCCTCGTGCAGGTTTGGCAAGTGGGGTTTCATTGACTTCATCATGATCTGCCTTCTCTACCATAAATCTGCACCTCATTCCCAAATCCCAATTTCCAAAATTCTGTCCCATACATAAAAATTACTTCATTGTTTAAAAAAGGATTTTAAATTCATGTGTTAAGTTGGCGAAAGTTAATTAATATTTCAATACTTATGATTTTTTATTATTGATTATTGTCTATGCTTTCAGTAGCTCTCTGTCTCTGTGTCTGCAGTCATAATAAAAATTGATCCAAAGTATAGTTTTTAAGTATCGGTTACTCCTATGTTCATTTCTAGTTTGGACTGAACAATTTACATATCTTATTTTGTCATTGTTTATAAAAGTTAGTTAGCAGTGGTGATGGCCAAAAAATTTGGTTAGTACAAGAATTGACTAAAGGCAGGACTAAATTATTAGCTGCCAAAAACATGGATGCCGTATATATAAGGGTAATATACAGGAAAGCATCGATGAAGGAGCTCATTCTATGGTCTCTCCTCAAAGTCACCGTGAACGAATTTTTTTATAAGATTTTAGCATATGAATGAATCTTATTTGATTTCGCAAATGGTTGTCACGTCATTAAATCATTCGAATAAAAAAATTATTTCACAAAATTCATCACCTTAACTTAAATCACGTTATTATATTTAGGTTTGAGATTTTAATTTGTTTTGTTTTCACGGGTTTGAGATTTTATTTTATTATTTTCTTGGGTCGATTTCACCTAACTCCATGAAGTTTGGTATATAGACATCTAATCATCGTTAATTTTAAATTTTTAATTTATGATAGGGGTAATAAAATTTAATAATAAATTTATAAGATTAGGCATATGGAATGAATTCTTATTTGATTTTAATATATAGTTTTAATAGATAAATGATATGTTGGTTGAGATTTTAATTTGTTTTGTTTTCAGGGGTTTGAGATTTTATTTTATTATTTTCTTGGGTCGATTTCACCTGACTCCATTTGAAGTCTTGGGTGACATAGACTCTAATCATCGTTAATTTTTAAATTTCATTAGATTAGCATTCTTATAAATTATAAGAATAATAAATTTAATAATAAATTATAAGATTTTAGCATATGAATGAATCTTATTTGATTTTAATAATAAATTATATTTAGGTTTGAGATTTTAATTTGTTTTGTTTTCACGGGTTTGAGATTTTATTTTATTATTTTCTTGGGTCAATTTCACCTAACTCCATGAAGTTTGGTGTATAGACATCTAATCATCGTTAATTTTAAATTTCATAGATTAGCATTCTTATAAATTATAAGAATAATAAATTTAATAATAAATTATAAGATTTAGGCTATGATGATCTTATTGATTTTAATAATAAATTAATATTAGTTTGAGCATTTTTAATGTTTTTGTTTTTCTACGGCGTTTTGGAGATTTTATTTTATTATTTCTGTGGGTCCCAACTTCATCCTGACTCCAGAAGTTTGGTTGTATAGAAATCTCGTTAATTTTAAATTCATAGATTAGCATTCTTATAATTTAAGAATAATTAATTTAATAATAAATTATAAGACTCTTTTTAGATATCGTCTACCAATGATCTTATTTGATTTCGCAAATGGTTGTCCATCATAATTGAATAAAACAATTATTTCACAAAATTCATCACCTTAACTTAAATCACGTTATTATATTTAAGTTTGAGATTTTATTTTATTATTTTTTTTGAGGTTCGATTTACTACGCGGACTCCATAAGTTTGGCTTATTAGTTAAGACATTATCATCTGGATTATTTTTAAATTTCATCAATTGGCATTCTTATAAATTTATTTTATTTTTAAAAAGTATTTTAGACAAAAATATTTTAGGTTATATGTTTAACAATTTTCTAAAAAATAAAATTTAAAACTAAATGTGGTTTATTATATTTATGCTTAACATAAAACGATGTCAATGAAATTAACCTTTTTTTATTTTTATTTAATCTTGATTGGTATTCACTTTTCGAATTGATTATATGTACAATTGAAAAAACCAATTCAAATTTTTAAAAATTTTAAAATTTATAATTTATAAATATAAAATAAATGGGAAAAGTATGAAAAATTATCACGGCTACGATGAAAATAGTCTATTTGGCTTTGGGAGATATATATATATGGGGCGGGATAAATACAAGAATTTTTCATCTAGTCATCTAGTTTAATTTTTTTATAATTTTAAAAAAATATTATATAAAATATTATTTTATTTTATATATTTTAAAAAAATAAAATAGAAATACTCTAAATTAAATACTTTTTTTTATTTATTATATATACAAGTATGGATAAGATTAATACTATAACCGTGCATATAAGCTTGTCTATTGTTTTAAAAAACAAATGTCAAACCCCATTGTGATTACACTGCGTGTAATCTTCTAACCAAATATTTTATTGGGATTCTTGTTTGATGTGTGGTGGGATACTTATTTGCAAATAAAATGATTAAAATAACTATCCCTTTAAACTTAATTTTTAATTTTATTTTTTTTTTTTTTTAATTAAAATAAAAACATTTAGTAACTTCAACTAAATTATTAAATCATATTAAGTCAAACATTCCCTTGAAAATTATTAAAATGACATTGAACTATAATTTAAAATTTAAGAAACTTTAAATATAGTTTGGATATATCATTTTTTAAAACGAAAAAAACCACAAACTTTTGCATAAAAATAAAACAACTTGTAAAAAAATATAAATTTAACTTATATTTTAAAAAAAAATTAAAATTGGAAGTAATAAAAACTTTTTCATTCTTTTCAACTGTTATTAATGTCATTACTTTTCAACATAAATTTCTAAAAAATTTTATATTTATTAATAGAAACAAAGGTACACTATAACAAGAGTATAATCTAACAATTTATAAAGAAACAATATAAGTAATGGACCTAACAATTATGTTATAATACGGGAATTAAGAGATGTTTTTTTGTTTGAGTCTAAATATATAGGTTCTATTGGGTAACTGTTTTTTAAAATATTTCTAAAAAATAGATTTTAAAAATTGTTATATGATATTTTGTAAAACAAAAACTTAATTAGCAACTTAATGTATAAATGAATATTTAAATATGTTTTAAATAAATATTCAATGTTTTATTTTTAACCATCCTATTGTTTTTAATATTTTAAAATATACTTTAAAAATATTTTTTATATCTAATACTTTATTTTTAATCATCCAACCCAAATTAAAACAAGTGAAAATAATTTAATAGATTCCAGGTTTTAAAAATATTATATTTTCTATTATTAAGAATTAAAAAACGAAAAATAACTTACTTGTTGATGTTTTTTTATTTTTTCGATAATATCAAAACTGTTATAAAAAATAATTTTCAAACACATCCACATCCTCTCTTCATTTATTTTACCGTTAATTTCAGTTAAATTTTGAATGTAGATACAAGACAATCATTCTATCATTCAAAAATAAAGCTAAAGTGACTAGCCATTAACTATGATTCCTCTTTTAAAAAGCTCAAACTTGATTTAGGTTCCATTGATTCAACCGCCAAAGGCTGGAATTGAGGAAAATCATAATTGTCAAAAGAATATATATAATCATGACTCAGTTATTAAGCACTTGCTTCAAAAAGAAAAAAAGGGCAAGGGAAAAAAAAGGAAAAAGGAAAATGATATAGTAGGATTCACCCAATGGCTTTGAGTTGAAGAATATACATATGTCATATACATAATCACTCATATAATAGTCATCATTTAGTTATTAATGACTTAGCTTTTAAAACAAAAAGATGAAAAAGGAAAAGTAAGCACTTACCAATGGAAAATGAGGCATAAGTAGCTTCCCAAAGTCAACCACTTTGCAGCTACAGTGAAATGGCACTCACCACAGCTTTAGATGAAATGTCAACTTTGCTTTGTTGTAAACCTTTTGGTACTTTTAATGATATTCATCTTTTTATGTGTTTCACAACAAGACATTCTTACATGATCTTTTCCCATAATACGAACAGAGGTGTTATGGACGATATGAAGAGAGAAAGATGCAGTTTTGAAACCCCATGAGGTTTTTTTTGTTTTTGTTTCCTTTTATTTGGGTTTTTTTTTTTTTTTTTTTGGATTTGGTGATAGAATTTGGGTGAATTGGGAAAACAATGGACGGGTGGGCGGTCTACTCAGAATGATCTCTAAGGGGTTTGGAAATTCGCAGGTTACTATTGTGGAAATTCTTTTTGAGCTGTGACTAAATAGGTGTTGTCGGGGTGCTCGTACGAATATGGGTTTGGGAAGTGACCTTCACCCGAGTGTTCATTTCCATCTCATCAAAATCCTACTTCATGGTGCTTCCCCTCCATACAATTACTATCAATCTATCTTCACCCTTTTTGTTCCCCTTTGGAAAAGGTGTGTTTGGGTGTGATTGCAAGTTTTTTAGGCTGTCATATTTTTTCTCTCATTCTGATTGTGAAATTTACAGCGGCTTCACTTTTTTGCTCTGTACTTTAAATCCAGTTTTGAGTTAGGCAGATGTGAAAATGCTGGATGAAAAGTAGCACCCCCTTTCTTTCTTTTGGATTTTTACTATACAAATTGTATAATTGCCCTGAAAAAGTACATTGAAGGAGTCTATCAAAAGGTTGGAGATTGAGAAATAAAAATGACTCTGATGCATACATTCAGAGAGAGAGAGAGAGAGAGAGTAGGAGGGTAAATGTAGGGGATAGAGTGGGACCGGTGAAAATGATGTGGTTCCTTAGCTGAGTCAGTTGCTATGATTTCATTAAAATGGGGTGTGGGAGATGGTATGATGAAGGGGGGTGCAAACATGATGAGAGATGGGACGAAGCAGGGCTTGATCATGTCCCACTCAGCCCTCACCCGCCCCTCCTTTCCTTTGTCTCTATGCCTCGCTGGCTGTTTACTCTCTAGTCTTAACCCGCTGGGCCACCAAATCCACACACACAAACACTGTTCTCCTTTCCTTCGTCCATGGCATGCATCTGGATGCCAGCCCTCTCACTATCACCCACATTTAACTCCTATACCAT
>JBAPGN010001889.1:0-64053 GCA_037355405.1 Vitis amurensis | reverse complement strand
CCATTGCCTTTCATGGACCAAGTCCTTGAGAGAGTCTCAGGACATCCTTTCTATTGTTTTCTAGATGGTTATTCAGGGTACTTCCAAATAGAAATTGATTTGGAAGATCAAGAAAAGACAACCTTCACTTGTCCCTTTGGTACTTTTGCATATAGGAGAATGCCCTTTGGTCTATGTAATGCTCCTGCAACTTTCCAAAGATGTATGCTAAGCATCTTCAGTGATATGGTGGAACGCATCATGGAAGTTTTCATGGATGACATCACTGTATATGGAAGTTCTTATGAGGAGTGTTTGATGCATTTAGAAGCTGTTCTCCATAGATGTATTGAGAAAGACCTAGTGCTAAATTGGAAAAAGTGCCATTTTATGGTACAAAAAGGAATTGTCTTAGGACATATCATCTCCAAAAATGGCATTGAGGTAGATAAGGCAAAGGTGGAGCTGATTGTTAAGTTGCCACCTCCCACAAATGTTAAAGGAATTAGGCAATTCCTTGGACATGCCGGGTTCTATAGGAGGTTCATTAAGGATTTCTCAAAAATCTCAAAACCTCTGTGTGAGCTCTTGGTAAAGGATGCCAAGTTTGTGTGGGATGAGAAGTGTCAGAGGAGTTTTGAGGAATTGAAACAATTCCTCACAACTGCACCAATAGTGAGAGCCCCAAATTGGAAATTACCTTTTGTGGTAATGTGTGATTCAAGTGATCTTGCTATGGGGCTGTTTTGGGGCAAAGAGAGGATGGAAAGCCCTATGTGATTTTATGCCGCAAAAACTTTGACGAGGCTCAAAGGAACTACACAACTACTGAGAAGGAGTTGTTGTAAGTAGTTTTTGCTTAGATAATTTCGTGCTTTGGTAGGGTCCTCTTAGTTGTGTTCACTGACCATTCGCTTTGAAGTACTTGCCTAACCAAGCAAAGATGCCAAGGCAAGATGATAAGATGGATCTTTTTGCTTCAGAATTCAAACTCGCAAATCCGGTGATAAAAAAGGGAGTTGAAAATGTGGTAGCTGACGTACACTTGTCAAGACTTGTGATAGCACATGCTCACATGGTCTACTTCATGATGACTTTCCTGAGGAGTCTCTATGAAACATAGAGGTTAGCTCCATGGTATTCTCACATTGCAAAATTACTTGGTTACTGGAGAAGTTCCAAGTGAGTGGAGTGCCCAAGACAAGAGGCATTTCTTTGCTAAGATCCATGCCTATTATTGGGAGGAGCATTTTCTTTTCAAATATTGTGCAGATCAAATCATAAGGAAATGTGTTCCTGAACAAGAGCAATTAGGAATTCTTTCCCATTGCCATAATAGTGCATGTGGAGGTCATTTTGCTTCCCAGAAAACAGCTATGAAAGTGGTCCAATCAGGTTTTTGGTGGCCCTCTCTTTTCAAGGATGCCCACGCTATGTGCAAGGGATGCGATCGGTGTCAAAGGCTTGGGAAGCTAACACGCCGGAATATGATGCCCTTGAACCCCATCTTGATAGTGGATGTCTTTGATGTTTGGGGAATAGACTTCATGGGACCATTTCCAATGTCATTTTGGACACTTCCTACATTTTGGGTGGGAGTGGATTATGTCTCTAAGTGGGTAGAAGCAATCCCATGTAGGAGCAATGATCATAAGGTGGTTCTCAAATTTCTCAAGGAGAACATCTTTTCAAGATTTGGAGTGCCTAAGGCCATTATCAGTGATGGAGGAACCCACTTTTGCAATAAGCCTTTTGAGACTCTTCTAGCCAAATATGGGGTCAAGCACAAGGTAGCTACACCTTATCACCCTCAAACAAGTGGCCAAGTTGAGTTAGCCAACCGAGAAATCAAGAATATACTGATGAAGGTGGTGAATATGAATAGGAAGGATTGGTCTATTAAGCTCCTGGATTCCTTATGGGCTTATAGGACCGCTTAGAAGACCATTCTTGGAATGTCTCCTTATCGTCTTGTTTATGGCAAAGCGTGCCATCTTCCAGTGGAGGTTGAATATAAAGCATGGTGGGCAATCAAGAAGCTCAACATGGATTTGACAAGAGCCGGGTTGAATAGATGTTTGGATTTGAATGAATTGGAGGAAATGAGGAATGATGCTTACCTCAATTCAAAAATTGCAAAAGAGAGGTTGAAGAAATGGCATGATCAATTGGTAAATCAGAAGAATTTTACCAAGGGGCAAAGAGTCTTGCTTTATGACTCAAAGCTTCATCTTTTTCCGGGAAAATTGAAATCAAGGTGGACGGGTCCTTTCATAATTCATGATGTGCAATCAAATGGAGTAGTGGAACTACTCAACTTCAATAGCACTCGAACTTTCAAAGTGAATGGGCATCGTCTCAATCCCTATATGGAATCATTTTCCCGAGACAAGGAGGAATTTATCCTCCTTGATCCACCTCCAACATGAAAACACTTGGTTCATGGTTGAACTTAGTCTCTTCAAAGACTAAAAAGTTCATCCTCTTTTTGTTTTCTTTGAAGTTGATTTTAGTTTAATCTAGTGTTTTTCTTGTGTATATGCATGTTTTGATTTTTATTTTTGCCCTTGAGTTCATTCTAATGTGGTTTGAATTGGTTTTTTGTGTTAACATGTAGGTAGGAAAGCTTGAAGAATGAAAACAAGGGAAAACAGGGGAGAAAAGCCAAGACTCAGCAAAATTCGCACCACCCATTCCCCTTGTCCGAAATTTTCACACAACACATCCCTTGTGCGAATTCGCTTTTGTGCCAATTTCAAAAATGCATGCTCTCGATCCCTCCAAAAATCTCAGTGCGAAAATCACAGGAATGCAAACCTTGTGCGAATTCGCTTTTGTGCCAATTTTCAAAAATGCATGCTCTTGGTCCCTCCAAAAATCTCAGTGCGAAAATCACAAGAATGCGAATCTTGTGCGAATTCGCTTTTGTGCCAATTTTCAAAAAAGCATCCTCTCTGTCTTGGAGAACCACAGGAATGCGAAATTTTCACACTACCCATCACCTTGTGTGAAATTCGCACTTCTTCTTTAAAAGCCATTTTCTCTTCTTCAATTCTCTCAACACCTCTCTTCCGATCCCCCATTCCATCCACAAAGTTCCTCTCCTTCATCATCCCCCATCCTCAACACCACCATGGCAGCCCATCTCCATAGCTTCACTCCATAGCTGCGGCCTTCACTATTCACAACAGTCCACACCTTCCATTTACAACTCTTTCTCCTCCTTTCACCATCAAAAACCCTTCAATTCTTCACTCAACACTCTAAATCCATCCCTAAACCAATCCCAACCTTGATTTTACCAAACCAAAACCTCAAGCTAAGGATTTAAGCCACGATTTCTTCATAAGAAACCCATTGCCGCCGGCTAGAGGAGCTTCCAAATTCTAAATTCTCTTCTTGAAAAGCTCCAATTTCCAAGCTTAGCCAACATGAAAAATCCCTTTCCTACCTCAGCCAACATTTCCCACCCTCAAAAACCAAGAATTTTCACCATTTGAAGGAGCCACAATTTTGCATTTGGGCGGGTGAATAGTGTCTTGTGCGAAATTTTCGCACACCACCCTCCCTTGTGCAAACTTTTGAGCTTCTCTATCCCTACCCTCCCCAATCCTAAGCCTCTGAGCCTTATATCTTTGCTCCCTCATGCCTAAGACCCGAGGAGGTTATGCCTCAGCTCCCCAGAGCAGTCAGAGAGCCACCCCTGTGCGGCCCCCACTAGATGCACCCTCACATTTACCTGATTCTGCCCCTCAGCGCAGATACCATACGAGGAGAGCAGCTGCCACGCCTGTAGCCCCTACTTAGATTCCACCTAGGAGTCTTCCTACAAAGAAGGCCAAGACTTCAGAGCCAGGAGAGTCCTCCAGAGCACCTCGGGATTCACAGTCTCAGCCTCCTTCCACTAGGCGCCCTATAGCCAGCTCGCCCATTAAGGGCAACTCCGATTGCCGATCGAGAGCATTTCATGTCGAGGCATATTTTGATCACTCTATTTTGCGACAGCAGCCTGAGTTGCGGGATTCATACCGCCTACTTGAGAGGTACCATCTTGTACCCTTTATGACTCCGCCCCAGTTCTTTTATCCTCGAGTAGCTTTAGACTTTTACCAGTCTATGACTACTCGTGGCGTCCCGGTACCCGCCTCGATCCTTTTTACCATCGATGGACGCCAGGGTATTTTGGGGGCTAGACAGATTGCCGAGGCTTTCCATATCCCTTATGCACCAGCAGATCCTGCTGCATTTAGACGTTGGGCCCCACTTTTTGAGTGGGATATGGTTCGTATCCTATCTCGAGGGACATATTCCCAGAGGATCATTATGAGGAGGGAACTTTCCCCTGGGATGCTCCTAGTTGATGTGGTGCTTCGCGCCAATCTTTTTCCTCTTCAGCATAGAGTGTAGAGGCGGGGGGCCATTCTAGAGGCATTATTCCGTATCTCTGAGGGCTACTACTTTGGACCCCATCATTTGATTATGGCCGCCTTCCTCCATTTTGAAGAGAAGGTGCATACGCGGCGTCTTACGAGGGCAGACACCATTCTTTTACTTTTCCCTCGGCTGCTATGCCATGTTCTGGCGCATATGGGTTTTCTTGCAGACCCTCATTCTGAGCCCCGCCGCCATTGTCGAGAGATCTTCTCTCTTGACCAATGGAATCAGGTATGGCTCCATCAGCATTCCCCAGAACTTCCCGAGCGAAGGGAAGTTCCTCCACAGCCTTTACCATTTATATCTGCTCCGTCCACTTCAGCTCCCTCGGAGCCCGTACCAGAGGCAGCATCGTCTGATGCCCCACCTGCTGTTCCTCCTACCTCAGAGCGGCCCATTACTATCCCTGGTGCAGAGTATCGTGCCTTGCTCGCTTCTTTCCAGACTCTGACCACTACTCAGACGGCTATTATGGAGCGGATGGACCACTTCCAGCTTCGGCAGGACCAGTAGACTCTCATTCTCCGTGAGATTCAGCAGCACCTCGGTCTTTTGCCACCAGCTCCACCTGTAGCGATGCCTTCCACAGTTGCAGCGGAGGACCCCTCCTATCCACCAGAGGAGCCTACTACTTGATCATACGATCATTCCTCTCCCTTTTTGTATCTATATTCTATGTTTTTGGATGTGTTATATATTTTGGACTACTTTTATACTGGGATTGGATGTATTCCATGTTTATCTTGTATATTGTACTCTCTCAGTTTATATAGACATCTTCCTTTTTGTGTATTTTAGCTATTCCTTTTTATTTCCTCTAATCATCACTCTTATGATTTCTTTTTCTTTTACAACATGTGGTTTCTCCTGTTCATTCAGAGTCCCTGACTATCAGGAGGTATCACTTCCTCCCTTTTATTATCTCTTGCTATAGGAACATTGGGGACAATGTTCATCCTAGTTGGGAGGAGAGTTGAGGAAGTAATTTGTTGAATTTTTTTTGGTTAAGTCATTTTGCTAACAATTTTTTTGCAAACTCTCTTTGTTTTCTCAAAGATAAATTCTCAAAAGTAAATGGGAGAAATTAAATTCTTATTTTATTGCCATAGTCTTAGAGTTTGTATTATGCTTATTAAAGTTGATAAATTGTTGAAGCTCCTTTTGATTTCAATCTTAAGTCTTCCACTCTAATCTTTTCACACACTGAACACATTAGATTCCAGTTATAAGATGGAAAACTTTCTCACCCCCTAAACTTAGGAAATTTTCGACTTGGTGCCATTGACCTCATTCTATTAGTGTTGGGACACCTTATAAAAGGCCAATGTGTCTTATGAAATTTTTTTGCTTCACTTGCTTTGAAACCCGAGCAAGGTCCGAGGGGTATATGGTGAAAATCTTTAAAACCTGGTGCCCTAAGCCTTTACTGGTTGGGAGTCACCGACCTCACTGCTCGTTACATGGGTGGATGGGTGGAGTATATATAAAAAAAATAAAAAATAAATAAAAAATAAAAAAAATGAAAAAGAGGTGCGTTCTTAGCCTTTTATATATGAGTTAGTGTTGCTAAAGTTAGAGAAAAACCTTAGTTGGGGGGAGAATATAGTTTGACATACTATAACTGGAAACTAAGCATTTTAACACTTAGATTTTTATGGAAGATTAAGAGTTGGTCCTTTGGGAGTGGAAATTATTTTGATACTCAAATTTGCATAATGCCCACTCTTTGTATGTTGTGATAGGTAAGTTATTTGATGACTCTTGTTGATGATTGAGTTTTACATCCTTGACTTGCCATGTGAGAGTTTGATCCAATCATGCCACTTGATTATTTTTTGGAGTGATCAGCATGATTTTGTAAAATATTATATTATCTATTTTTCTTTATTTTTCTCTCCTTCATTGCTCAGGGACTAGCAATGTGTCAGTTGGGGGGAGTGATTACTACCCAAAAAGTGCTATTTTGCGCCCTTAATTCATTATGTTTTAAGCACTTTTGCGTAGTAGTTCTCCATCTTTATTCCAATTGGCATGTTAAGGACCTAGCAATGACTTCTAATCATATTTGTGGCTAGTTTTAGTATTTTGACAGCTTTTTGGATCATTAAGACAAATCAAGTAAAGGAGAGAAGCAAAGAGAAGCAAAGAGAGAGTGAAGAAAACAGAGGACAGCAGCTACAGTCTTCCTTCGCACTTTTGGAGCACTTCCCCGAAGTCCATTTTCTACATGCTATATACCATTTCAAAGCTCAGGAAGTCAAGAATCCAACGCTTCAAACCGTGTACGATTTGGAGCTGAAATGAAGAAGATATGGCCTTTAGAAGACAACTGCTCCAAGCTTGTGCGAAATTCGCACAACACCTTCAGGTTGTGCGAAACTCGCACAACACCTTCTCCTTGTGCGAAATTCGCACAGCAGCCCATGCGTGGTGCGAAATCTCCTCTATTTTTGCCGACTCCACATGAGATCTTTTCTTATGTATTTTTTATGTAAATTCCTTTCTTATCCTTGTAACTAGCCAATCACAAGCTTTGCTTTTGTAAAGACTATAAGAGGGGTGGAAATCATCTCTCGACCATATGTTATGTTTTACACTTAGTGAAATACAGGGCTCTCATGTTTTCCTTTTCTCTCTACTATTTTCTTTTTCTTGGAAGCCAAACAACCTCTGAGGATGTTTTCCCAGAGGATGAGAGGCTAAACTTTTGGTTTCTTGGAGTGAAAGAAGCTAGGTGAAAAGTTCAAATGCAAAGGTGGAAAACTCTCGTGCATTAAATATAGGTAGTTGGAGTTCATAAATGGCTTTTAAATCTACAGTTTTGCTTTAAATCCCTTAGAATCACTTTGAATGGCCAATACATGGTAAGCTTCAGGTCTCTGTGGATGCTTATTGCTAGATCCATATCAGTCCATTAGTTATCATGTACGAGCCATTGGAAAGTGACTCAAGGTGAAAAACCCACAGTGTCCAAAGCCATTAATGGAACTTGACTACCATTTCTATTGACTTTTTATGGATTAAATCTTCATTGTTAAACCTATACTGGTTCGGGAAACAACCATCTTTTATGTTGTTGTCCCCAATGTGAGAAGAAAAATTCGGAATTTCCACTTTGCATTCTGAACTTGATCCTAGCAACCCTTAGCTCCGGGAGACTTTCTTTCTTTTATTTTTATCAAGTTTTATGTTAGTTTAGTTTCTAACACCACTTTCAAAACAAATTTTATTTTCTTTTAAACTTTAAGTTTTTGACAAAGGAAATCATCAGATTCTATTTCTAATTTTGAGTATATCACTGGTAGAATGAAAACCCATCCCAGAGTTCGACCCTAGAGCCACTATACTATAGTAGCTTTGCTACGCTAGTATGAGGTCATAGGATTTATAAATGTTTTTTAATTAAAAGACCCGACTGGGCACGAATCACCAGCACTTTTGTCATCATCCCAAATCATGCCTAAATATATTAAGACTTAAACACTAAACAGTCTTGGCTATGATCACTCTTTCCTCTATCGTCCACTTCCAAAATCCGTGAAAACCTCGGTTCGACTTTCTTCTTTCGAAAAAGTTTATCATTGCAAACTGGAAAAATCAGATTCCTTCTCATTGGTATTTTCTTCAAACAAATCTCACGCTCCCCAATCTGTCCTTGATCTGCATATCCTTAACAAGTGAACAAACGGCCGACCAGCTAGAATTTTGAAGTGTTTGATCTCTTTGCTGAATCTCATGACTATATTCCAGGCCTTGGAGTCACCCCCATATCAAGAATTGATGGCTATGTGATGGGTAGGAAGAAAGGCAAAACAGATATGGTAGAGAGTAGAGGAAACGATGGGAAAACAAACATGGGAGATTAAATGAAAATAAAACCACATCTCATGATTTTTCAATAGGCTCAGGTTAGTGGGAACAGGCATGGAGTTATATGCTTCCGAAGACATTAATGACATCCAAAATCAAAACAAGGCAAACAGGCAAGTAACCAATCTCAACAAAGCAAATTGTGGCTCTTTTCGTCCACACAAAAATCAACAAAACAATTAAATATTCAGGAATCGAACACACGCAAAAATCAAATATAGGTAAGAATTCCAAAAGCAACGAGGTGCATACCTGAACAGCTTTGGTTGCAATGGCTCGACTTCTGGCTATCTTTCCTCTTCCTTCTGAAGACAATTCCCAGATAAAAATCCTCTTTTTGCTTGTTCTTTCTTCCTCCTCCTCCCTTTCTAGACTCCAATACGTGCTCCTCCAACGCGTCCTCTCACCAAAAAAAAGGAATCTCCTCCCACAATCAAAAGAGCCTCCTTCTCTTTCCTTCCTCTCTCACATATATATATCCCCACTTCCCTAAAACCTAAATCTCCTTAAAAAGGGCGAAATCTCCTATTTTCTCTCTTCTTTTCTCCTTATCCTTTTTTAAATCTTCCAATTCAAAAGCAATCTTCCCAATTTCAAATTCCTCTCCAAAACCTTCCAAGGAGAGTCCCACCTTCCTTAAACTCCAATAGTAAGTTTCCTTGCAAAAACATGAAATTTTTCGAAGTTAAATAATTGAATGAACAGATAAGCAAGTAAATAAATTAGGAAACGGTAAAAATAAATAAATAAATAATAAATAAATAAGTTAAGGAAAATAATATAAAGAGGAAGATAACCAATAAAAAGTGAATGATAATCATAAAACTAAAACTAAAAAAATAAAATAAAATAAAATAAAATAAAAAAATAAAATAAAATAAAATAAACCATAACAAAAGTCGAGCCCTAAAAGAACATGTAACGCATACAGTCATACAAGTCACACTAAAAATGTCCCAATGGGCCAAGTGTGGCCTAAAAGGGCTAAATGATGAGACTAATTGGCCTAGGGTGGTGCCTAATAGTCAAGTGTAATCTAAAGCTATCTCTAAAAAAACAGGAAAAGCTAAGTCTAAACTTAGGGCCTGGCCAAGGGCACAATAAGGGGGCAATAATCCTTAAACCAAAGTCTCCGAGTTGACTCAGAAAAAGGTAAGTTTTGTACGAGTAGTATGGGCCACTAAGAGTACTGTGGAGCATTAAAATGAATTTTTAAAGCATGTGCTAAAGGGGACAAAATTGAGGGTCTACAGTGTTTTTTCTTTTCAAGGTAGCTTTAAAAGAAAACATTAAGTTGTGTGAAAGGTTGGTTTTAAGTGAAACAAAAAAAATAAAGTAACTGAAATTACTTACAAAGAAAAGTGCTTCTTGAAGTTTTTTAGTCACTAGGCTCAGGTTCCTTATACAAAAATGGAATTTCGTCCACTGATCTTTCCTCGCATTAGTGGATTTTAACATATCGTTATTTCCCAACCGGGTGTGGTAAGATGCTTCCCTTTTTAATGGTTTCAAACACTAAATCCCTGTCACTGAATCATCTTGCATGGTCATACCTCTCACCTGGTATTGGCCATTCAAGGTGATCCTTAACCTTGGATACCCGTCAAAAGCTCGCAAGGATAACTAATGGATGTCTCTTGGGAATCCAAAAGCTTACCAAGTGTTGGCTATTCTAGAAAATCCTACCTTTAAACCACCTCCCAGAGGCTCGCAAGAGATAAACTAGTGGATCTCAATAGACGGAGTCCACTTGCCTTACCAAGTGTTGGCCCAAGTGATTTTAAGGGATTTTAAGTTAACTAAAAAGATAAAAACCATTAACGGGTCACACTTTCTCTTCATTAAAAATTGAAACAATGAAACTTCCACTTTTGTATCAGGAACCTTACCTAGCTTCCTTCACTCCCAGAAACAAAAACCCTAGCCACTCATCCTCTAGGAAAACATTCTCAGAGTTTGATTTGCAAGAAATAAAAATAAAAGAGAAAACAAAATGAAAAGGTAAGGCAGAGCAGAGCTCTATGTATTACTTTCTGAAAAACTATACAAAGTTCGTCTCCGAGAAAAACTCCCTCGATATATTTTTTAAAAGAAAATTACAATAGATATTATATAGAGAGGCTATTCACCCCTCCTGCTAACTTTCCAACCAAGAAAACTTGTCATTAGTGGGTTACAAGGAGAAAATAGGGATTTACACACAAATATCTAAAGATAAATATCAAACGAAGTCGGTGCGCAAATATCTCAGATTACAAGTGGATTTCGCAAGTTCAAACGCAACTTGCAAAAATTTCGCAAGTTGAAATTTTGGTTTCACAAGTTGTGAAATTGTCCTGCAACTAATCAGCTCTCTGTCCTGCAGTGATTCCTTTCCTCTTCCTATTTCGCAAGTTGCGAAAATTTCGCAAGTTGGATTCCACAACTTGCGAAATTGCTGGATGGTTGATTTCTTCTATGATTTTCTTCCTTGCATCCTCATTTGGCTTTGGCAAAGGGTTATGAAGCTCTAAAGCTTAGTTTCTTCATGAATTTGAGCTTCAACTTGCTTTGCCATGAACTATACAAAGATCTCCCTCATTCTTGGATTGCTTTGGTGATAAAAAAGCTATGAAAAACACCAAAACTTAACACAATTTAATTAGAAACAATTGCAAGGATCCTTAACATGCCAATTGAGTTAAAAGGTAATAAATGCTACTCAAAAGTGTTTAAAAGAGTTAGTTACAAGCTATAAAATAGCACTTTTTGAGTAGTAATCAGTGCAAGAGAGAGAACAATACGAATGGTCGAAGGCTTAACCACCGGGCTAAAGGTTTCAAAGTAATCAACTCCCGAAGTCTAATTGAAGCCTTTGGCAACAAGTCGAGCCTTGTAGTAGTCAATGCTTCCATCTGGTTTGCATTTAAGTTTAAAAACCCATTCGAAGTCGATAACATTTTCATGTGGAGGAGGTGGAACCAAAGTCCAGGTATTTGTTTTTAGTAGAGCTATGTACTCAGCCTCCATTGCTTGGTCCTAATTAGGGTCTTGTAAGGCTTGCTTGACTGTACGTGGTTCGGCTGGTGCAAAGACGGTGAATGCCTTTTTCTTGAGTGTTCCAGTTTTGGATCGAGTTAGCATGGGATGACAGTTGGTCTTTTGGAAAGCAGAAATAGAATTGGAGGTGAATGAATTAGATAATGGGACTTGAATTATAGGAGGAATGGGGATATGAGATGTAAAATTATGGGACGTTGGTGGAGAGGAAATTGAGGATGGCGAGGGAATTAGTTGTGAAGAATGAAGAGGAACTAGAACTACTGGGGTAATAACTGGTTGAAAAGATGTTGAAGACAATAGAAGAGAAGTAGATGAATGAAAAGGGAAATTGGACTCATCAAATATTATATGCCTAGTGATGTAAAATCTATTGGTGGAATGATATAGGCACAAATAACCTTTGTGGGACAAATTGTAACCAAGGAAGATACATGGAGCTAAGCGATGAAGGAGTTTATTGGATGAATATGGTTGTAAATATGGGTAACAAAGACAACCAAAAGTTTTGAAAAACCTGTAGTCTGGAAGTTTATGGAAGAAAATTTGAAATGGAGACATATGTTGAAGGGTTGGAGTGGGCATACAATTGATGAGATGGACTGATATTTGAAATGCATAAGTCCAGAATTTTAAAGGTAGGGAAGTAGTTGATTACTACTCAAAAAGTGCTATTTGATAGCTTGTAATTAACTCTTTTAAACACTTTTGAGTAGTAGTTATTACCTTTTAACCCAATTAACATATTAAGGACCTTTGCAATAATTTCTAATCAAATTGTGTAAGTTTTGGTGTTTTTGTTAGTAATCTGATCACCAAAGCAATCCGAGATTGAGGAGAGTTCTTTGGAATCCATGGAAAAGCAATGGAAAGCTTAGAAACATGAAGAACCAAAGCTTTGAAGCTTTAAAGTCCTTTGCCATAAGCAAATCCGGAATGCAAGGAGGGGAAGCAAAGAGAAATCTACCATGAAGCATTCAAAAGGACAGTCACTGTCAGCCACTTTTGGAGCACTTCCTGGAGCTCAATTCATGCATACTATATGTCGTTTTGAAGATCGGGAAGTTAGAAATCCAATGCTTTAAACGGTACACGATTCGGAGCTGAAGTGAAGGAGTTATAGCCATTGGAAGCCAATCACTCCAAGCTGAAGACCAATTTCGCAGGGCTACGAAATCAGCCTTTGGCAGTGAAATGGTGTCCTTCATGCTGCGAAATTTCACAGCCATCTTGCACAGCTGCGAAATTCTTCTAAAGCTTCCCGATATTTGCGACCGACATTTTGAGATTTTTTGCTTTAGATATTTGATGTCTAAATCCCCAAACTCTCCTTGTAATCCACTTATCATAGGATTCCTTAGTCTTTAAGCAAGAACAAAGGGTAAATAAGCCCATATTTAATGCTTGTAAATTTCCATTAAAGAGGAGGTGGGAGAGCTTGTTCTCAAAGACATCCGTTGTATAGTTTTTTAAGGAAGTAAAATACAGGGCCTTTGCTCTGCCTTACCTACTCGTTTTGATTGTATATATTTATTTAATTTTTCTTACTAGCCAAACAAGCTCTAAGGATGTTTCCGCAGAGTATGAGTGGCTAGGCTTTTAGTTCCTTAGGGCTAAGGTTGCCGGGTAAGGCCCCAAATGCAAGAATTGATAGTTTTGTTGTTTCAGCCATTAATGAAGAGAAAGTGTGACCCATTAATGATTTCTATGTTTTTAGTTAACTTAAAACACCTTCAATTCACTTGAGCCAACACTTGGTAAGGCAAGTGATCTCCGTCCATGGAGATGCACTAGTTTATCTCTTGCGAGCTTTTGGGAGGTGAACTGAAGGTAGGCTTTTCTAGAATTGCCAACACTTGGTAAGCTTTTGGACTCCAAGGAGACATCCATTAGTTATCTCTTGCGAGCTTGAAAAGGGAAGTCCAAAGTTAATGATCACCTTGAATGGCAAATGCTAGGTGAGAGGCACGAGCCATTGCAAGTTGCATTAGTGAGAAGGAATTAGTGTTGAAATCCATTAAAGGGAAGCATCTGTACAACACCGGTTAGAGAATTTAATGCGAGGAAAAGAACCAAGTGACCGGAGCTCTATTTTTGCATGAGGAGCCTCCCCTGTGAACCTAAAACTCCAAGGAATGTTTTTCTTCATAAGTAATTTCCATTACTTTCTTTTTAGTTAGCTTAAAACAAAACCTTTTTCAACCAAAGTTTATGTTTTCTTTTTAAGCTAGCCTTGAAATGAAAAAGCACCAATTTAACTTTGAATTGGTATCAGTTATAAGTTGAAAACCCTTCCCAGTGAACGATCCTAGAGCCACTATGCTATATTAGCTAAAGCTATCCTAATGCATGGTGATATAGGTTATAAATTTTGTTGATTACTCCCTTCTGAGGACCACACTCAAGGAATACCAGCTGGACACGAATCAGTAGTGTTAAGAAAAGTTAGGCCAGTCTTAACAATGTGTCTTATTTTTCTTTCAACTTGTCCATTTTGTTTCGGAGTGTATGGGCATGAGAATTGATGATGAATCCCATGTTTAGCAAGATGAGGAGCAAGAGCTTTGAATTCTCCTCCATTGTCAGATTGGAGGCTTTTAATGGATAGGTTGAATTGAGTTTCAACTAAAGCTTTAAATTTAAGAAATGTAGAAGACACTTGATCTTTAGAATGCAAAACATATATCCAAGTAAATCTTGAAAAATCATCTACAAATAGAAGAAAATAATGAGCACCTGTTGTGGAAAGGATGGGAGCAGGACCCCATAAATTTGAGTGAACTAGTACAAGATGGTGAGAAACCCTAGAGGTAGATGAAGAGAAAGATAGCTTGTGGCTTTTGGCCAACTGACATGCACAACAAATTTGTTTTGTATTTGTATTACAAGGAATATTGTAAGAAACAAGAATTTGTTTCAAGATTGGTGGAGTTGGATGTCCAAGTATGTTATGCCACTTGGAGAATTCATTTTTTTGGTTGAGCAGTAAACGTTGAGTGACTGTATGAAGATGATACTGAACCGTGACAAGAAGGAGTGCTAAGAAACTTGTATAGACCTTGTTTAGTTGTGCCTTGGTGGAGAATTGCTTTGTAGTTTTGTCCGTAATGAGATAGATATTGGGATGAAATTCAAAAAAAGAGTTGTTGTCAGTATAAAACTTAGACACACTGATAAGGTTTGTGGTGAGTTGAGGGACATGAAAGACATCTTGAAGTTGAAAAGATTTATGAGAGGAATGAAAGTATTTGGAACCAATATTGGAGATGGGCAATTGCTTACCATTTCCAACCGTGACTTGGTCCTTGCCTTGATAGGGTTGTATATTGGAGAGTTGACCCTCATTGTGGGATAGATGATGAGTGGCATCGATGTCAAGAAACGAGGAATCATTGAAGGATGAAGAAGGTGAAGCTACCATTGCTTGCATTTTGCTGGTGTTGACTAGTACATTTGATGAAGCTTTAGTAGGGTTTGTAGGTAAGATATCTAGTCCTTGGAAATTAATGTCAAATATATGATAACAAGAGATTATTGTATGCCCATATTTACCACAAAGTTGGCAATGGGGTCTACTACCAGATTGATGTGTGCGCTGATTTTGTCCATGAGCATTTGGACGTCTTCTGTTTTGCTGGTGATGGAATGAATTCTGACTATTAAAACAAGAGCTAGGTTTCCTAGTATGGTATTTTCTGGATTGTTGAGGATGATCTTGGGTAGTTATATGTGCTGAAATGACTTCATCTTCTACTGTAGAATTTTGGAAATGAAGTATTTGTTCATGTGAGAGCAAAATGCTATGTACTGAATGTAGTATAAGATCATCTTCACGAGCTGTTAAAGAAGCTACAATAAGATTATAATCAGCTCCGAGACCAGCAAGAATACAAGATTTGATCACGTTCAGCCACTGGTCCTCCAATGGCAGCAAGACTATTGTGATTGTCTTCATTTTTAAGATATATTCCATGATGGGTAGAGATCCCTTCTGGGTTGTTTGAAATGCAAGTCTGAGTTGCATTATTCTAGCTTTGGATGAAGCTGAGAAGATTTTCTCAAGAGCTACCCAAGTTGTATTAGATGTTTGGTATCCAATTATCTGTCCCATAATCTCGGGAGTAAGAGAAGAAAAGATCCAACTCAGGATCATGCGATCGAAACGTCGCCAGGTGAGAAAATTCGGGTTAACTTCACCTGTTGCAGTCATCTGGGGAGGACAAGGTTTGAGTCTTTCAATGTGTTCTTCAAGTCCATTTGCATATATGACGTTCTCCATATGAGTTTTCCAAAGAACATAATTGTTTCTATCCAGCTTAATAGGAAGATGATGATTTAGCATGTGCAGTGACTAAATCATGTTACGCTGCTATGATGAGGTGACTTCTGGACCATGGAATTGTTGTGGATTGGAACTTTGGATGGAATTGGCCATGGATTTAGCTAAAAGAAAATATGGGTGGTGAGGATGGATGATGGCTCTGATACCATATAAGAAATTGGATTTGTAGGAAGGTTTCTTTTTGTTCAATATCACTTTCTACACTGTTACAACCTATTTATATACTTCTTGAAGATGAGATAATTAACTAACAGTTTACAAGTACATTAGTTAAGCCATAACAAAATAACAAATGGGACTGTTATCTGGTGCAGATGAGGAGTTTTCTGGTGGAGTTTGGTAGTTAGTTTTGAGACTGTTATGAGGTTCAACATTCAAAATTATTTTTAATAAAATCCTTTGAAGTTTCTGGAAAACTATTTGTTTTAATATCTTTTTTTTATTATTTAGTTCAATAAATCATTTTGCATAATTCTCTTGTTATTTGTTTTGTCTATTCTTGTAATTTGATTTTTTTATCATGATGTGTACATACTCATTTGTGTGATTATTTTTCTTGGTATCCATAATTAATTAATTAATTGTCACAATTTCCTTGATTCATTTAGTAGAGACCGTATGCATATGAGTTTAGAGGGGTGCTACAACTCACCACCATACCTTTCCAATAGGTAACTTAACCCCCGAATTCAGACTCGGTTTTTCACAGACTTGTTTTTCCTTCAAAAGTCATACTTAGGGTTTTCCTTTAAAAATTGATTCGTTCCCAATTGGTATATCAGCTGATTCATGTCCTCTCAATGGTCCCCGGTAGCGACGCCATTTGATTTGTGCCCAGCTGGTGTTCCTTGATTGCGGTCCTCAGACGAGAATAATCAACAAAATTTATAACCTATTACACCATGTACTAGGATAGCCTCAGCTAGCATAGCATAGTGGCTCTAGGATCGTTCACTGGGATGGGTTTTCACTTCACAATTGATATTAATTCAAAGATGAATTGGTGCTTTTTCATTTCAAGGTTAGCTTTAAAAGAAAACATCAAGATGTTGAAAAGGTTGGTTTTAAGCTAACTAAAAATAAAGTAACGGAAATTACATATAAAGAAAAGTGTTTCTTGGAGTTTCAGATCACTAGGCTCAGGTTCCTAATACAAAAAGAGAGTTCCGGTCACTTGTTTCTTTTCCTCGCATTGGGGATTTAACATATAGTTATTTCCCGAACCGGTGTGGTACAGATGCTTCCCCTTAATGGGTTCAAACACCAAATCCCTGTCACTGATGCATCTTACAATGGCTCATACCTCTCACCTTGCATTTGCCATTCAAGGTGATCTTTAACCTTGGATTACCCGTCAAAAGCTCGCAAGAGATAACTAATGGATGTCTCCTTGGAGTCCAAAAGCTTACCAAGTGTTGGCTATTCTAGAAAATCCTACCTTCAAGTCACCTCCAAAAGGCTCGCAAGAGATAAACTAGTGTATCTCAATGGACGAAGACCACTTGCCTTATCAAGTGTTGGCCCAGGTGATTTTAAGGCGTTTTAAGTTAACTAAAAACATAAAAATCATTAACGGGTCACACTTTCTCTTCATTAATGGCTGAAACAACAAAACTACCAATTCTTGCATTTGGGACCTTACCCAGCAACCTTAGCTCCAAGGAACTAAAAGCCTAGCCACTCATTCTCTGAGGAAACATCCTCAGAGCTTGTTTGGCTAGTAAGAAAAATTAAATAATATACAATACAATCAAAATGAGAAGGTAAGGCAGAGCAAAGGCTCTGTATTTTACTTCATTGCAAAACTATACAAAGGATGTCTCTGAGAACAAGCTCCCCGACATCTTTCTGTAATGGAAATTAAAAACAATATATATGAGGCTATTTACCCTTTGTTCTTGCTTAAAGACTAAGGAATCTTATGATAGGTGAATTACAAGGAGAGTTTAGGGATTTAGACATCAAATATCTGAAGCAAAAAAAATTTAAAAATGTCGGTCGCAAATATCGGGAAGCTTCAGGAGAATTTCGCAGGCGTGCAAGATGGCTGCGAAATTTCGCAGCATGAAGGACACCATTTCGCAGCCAAAGGCTGATTTCGCAGCCATCCTCTTGTGATTTAGCAGCCAAAGGCTGATTTCGCAGCCCGCGAAATTGGCCTTCAGCTTGGTGTGATCAGCTTCCAATGGTTGTAACTCCTTCATTTCAACTCCGAATCACACACCGTTTGAAGCGTTGGATTGCTGACTTCCCAAGCTTCGAAATGACATATACTATGCATAAATTGAGCTCCAGGAAGTGCTCCAAAAGTGGCTGACAGTTTCTGTCCTCTTAAATGCTTCATGTTAGCTTTTTCTCTTTGCTTCACCTCCTTGCATTCATGATTTGATTATGGAAAAGGATTTTAAAGCTTCAAAGCTTTGGTTCTTAATGTTACTGAGTTTCCCATTGCTTTGCCATGGATTCCAAAGAACTTTCCTCAATCTTGAATTGCTTTGGTGATCAAATTACTAACAAAAACACCAAAACTTATACAATTTGATTAGAAATGATTGCAAAGGTCCTTAATATGTTAATTGAGTTAAAAGGTAATAACTACTATTCAAAAGTGTTTAAAAGAGTTCATTACAAGCTATCAAATAGCACTTTTTGAGTAGTAATCACTCCCCCCAACCGACATATTGCTAGTCCCTTAGCAATAAAGGAGAGAAAAAGAGTAAACTAAAAAGTATTATACTTTACAAGATCATGCTTATCACTTCAAAAAATTTCAAGTGGCATGATGATCAAACTCTCACATGGAACATTAAAGAAATACAAACTCAAATTTTAACAAGAGTTATCAAATACTTTGCTAATCACAATTCATAAAGGGAAGACATTATGCAAATTGAAGCTTTAAAATCATTTCCACTTCCAAAGGACCGAACCTTACTCTTTCACAAAAATCTAAGTGTTAGTTGATAGTTTCCGAATATAGTATGCTGAACTAATCTCTCACCACAACCTAGCTCTTTTTCAACACTTAGCAAACTGACCAAATTTAATAAGCTAAGAACGCACCCTTTTGTTTCACAATTTCTTTTTTCATTGTAGGAGTACAAGACTTAAGGGTATTCTTTTCTAAATTGTCCATGTAACGGGGGTCCATCGATGACTCCCAACCAATTAAGGTTTAGGGCATCAAGCTTTAAGGATCTTTCAACCACTAACTCCTCGGATTTTACCCCGGACTTTTGAGAATGAAATTTTAATACCCAAGCACCTATAGTATGTTAAACTCCACCTATTCACCCTTGTAACGAGCATTGAGGTCACTGACTCCCAACCAATTAAGGCTTAGGGCACCAGGCTTTAAAGATTTTCACCATATACCTCTCAGACCTTGCTCGGGTTTCAAGACAAGTAAACATTTTTCTTTCTTTCTTTCTTATCTTTTTTTTTTCAAAGACTCATTGGCCTTTTATAAAGTGTCCCAACACTATTAAAATAAGGTCAAAGATACCAAGTCTAAATTTTCCAAAGTCAAGAGGGGAATAGTTTCTCATCTTATAATCGGAACCTATTGTGCACAGTGTGTGAATAGCTTAAAGTGGAAGAACTAAGCTTGAATTCAATAGAAGTTTCAACAACTCATTAACTTTAGTAAGCATAATACAAACTCTAAGTCAAGTGAAAAACAAAAATTCAATTTATCCCATTTCAATTTGAAAATTTTTCCTTAATAACCATGGAGAGTAGAATAAAAAACTTTAAAAAATTTTAAAATTGAACAAAAATCAACTAAATTACCAAAATAACTTAGCATAAATAGCAAAAACTTCCTTCCTCAACTCTCCCCCCAACCAAGCTGAACATTGTCCCTAATGTGGCATGAGCGATTGAGATTATAGGGAGGAAGTGGTACCTCCTGAATGATATCAAGTTCGAGTATTGATTGGAGAAACCACATGTTTCAAAAACAATAAAAGATATGAGTAGAGGAAATAAAATAAAATAATGCTAAGAGTGCTAAAAAAATTGATAGATTTGTATTACTTCAATTCATGTAAGTACAAAATGGAGAACAAGTAATACAAGTAATCCCAATATATAATATCAAAAGCATGGGATTTCATAAAGGACATAGATAAATGAAATACATAAAGGAAATATAAAGAAAACTATCAAAATGATCAGATGGTGGCTGGAGGATGATGTGGAGATGATGGCTCAGTTGCCTTTGCCTCTCCTGTAATTGGCTCATTAGGAAGCATAGGTGATCGACGAAAGGAGGGGTCTGTGATGGCTCTGGTGGGCTAGGAGTGGCATGCTCAGGAGCCGATATAATACCCAGATGATGCTGAATCTGCCTCAGGATGGTAGTATGCTGGGTCTAAGTGGCGATAATCCGCTCCTGATGAGCACGAAGAGCTGTCATCTACTAAGTGAGGATGCTCTGAGAAGTGGCCAATGCCTTGAAAGTGTGGCATAGGCCTCTATACTCTATAATGGGTATAGCAATCCTTGGCTCAAATGATGGAGATGGCTCTAATATGGGTGGAATAACAGGAGGCGTCTGTGGTGTGGCCTGAGGAGCAGAGGGTGCAACCTCTGGTATATGCTCTGTAGAGACCACTGTAGGGGCAGGTGGTGGAGTGTCAGTTGGTATCTCAACTGGCTCCTCTAGGTGGTCTAGATGCTCTGGTCCAGTTGGGGCTCCCTGGTCTGCACCATAGGCTATCATACTCGTCCATCTATCGAGAGTGAATATCTCTCGACAAATGCGTCTACTCTCATGCTGAGGCTTTGCTGGATATCCCAAGTGCTCCAATATCTGGCATAGCAATCTGGGGAAGAGAAGTGGAATAGCATCCGCTCGGAATAGCTTCTTCTTATGGACCTTCTCTTCAAAGTATAGAAGAACGACCATAATGAGATGGTAAGGACCAAAGAAGTATCCCTCAGATATCCTGAATAATGCCTCCAGTAAAACTCCTCTCCTCTGCACCCAATGCTGAAGTGGAAAGATGTTATGGCGCAGGAGTGCATCAATGAAGAACATGTTGGAAAGGAGCTCCTTCCTCAAGATATAGTGGCATGAGGATGCCCCTCTAGATAGAGTATGAACAATGTCGCTCTGTGCAGGATGAGTCCAGACTCGAAAATCCTCTGGACGTGCTGGCTCATAAGGAATATGGAGTGCCTCTGCTATATGTCAAGCTCCCAGAATACCATGGCGTTCGTCTATGGTGAAGTGAATGACTGTAGGATCCCAGACCTGGTTGGTGGTCATGGACTGATAGAAGTCCAATGCCATGAGAGGATAGAAAAAATCCCTGGGAGTCAGCAAGTGCTCCATATGGTACCTCTGTAGCAGATGGAAGGAATCCCTAAGCTCGGGCTGAAGTCTGAAAGTGGTTATGTCAAAACAGAGCTCGGAGTGGAATGACCTTGATCTGCAATCCAAATTTCCTTCAATTGGTGGCTATGTAACCATGGGGCGTCTGATAACCACCTCAGGGGTCATGCCTGAGGGAATCTGAGACTCTTGGGCTGGTGGCTGAGACGGCTGAGGCTTTTTGGCAGGTGGTGGAGATGGTGTAGGCTCTAATTCAGGCTCTGAAGACAGCTCTATTAAATCAATTGGCTCAGAGACCTTGGCTTTCTTCTTTGGGGGACCGGTACCTGATTTTTGGCCTTTGGAAGAGCTCGCACCGGCCATGGTAAGTGACCTCCTTGTGTTATAACGCCTGGGCGGAGGACTGATGGGTGCGTCCTCAACTGGAGGTGGGACGACTCGTGGCCGCAGAGGCTCAGATGTGGTAGCTTGGATAGGGGTCCCTCTTGGAATTCTCAAGCGAGATGATGGGGACGAGGACTTAGCTCCTCGAGTTCTAGCCATGGCTGGTCAGAGAAGTGGCCAGAGGTGCACGTGGCTTGCTCAGGCGGATGGGGGGGGGGGGGGGGGGGGCAGACGGGAGGGTGCTCTGGTTTGGCTCCTCTTGGTACCTTTTTGAAGTTCAAATGACCGGTTAAAATAGAGAATAGGGAATTTATAACGTTTAAAAAGGATGCCAAGGGACGTTTTTCATTTTCGCAGCAAGGGGGCAATTTCGCAGTGGGGGCGGATTTCACAGAGAGAGGAATTTTGGCAACATTTTCGCAGCCCATTTCGCAGCTGCGAAATGAGGGTACGGAGCTGCAAAATGGCACTCATGTGCCAAGGGGTGGTTTCGCAACTGCGAAACCACCTGCGAAATGAGGGCTCGGTTGTGAAATTTGGGATTTTAAGGCGTGGAGGATTTCGCAACCGTTTCGCAGCTGCGAAATGAGGGGAGGGGTCTACGAAATGGCACTCGTGTGCCAAAGGGGTGTTTCGCAACTGCGAAAATTTTCGCAGAGGAGAGCATGGGGCTGCGAAATGATTTTGCAGTCGATGGGCGATTTCGCAGCGGATGCTTGGGGGCTGCAAAATTATTTCGCAGTCAAGGGCCATTTTCGCAGGGGCCTTTTTTAGGCTGCAAAATTTCGCAAACCATGATTTCTCCTTGCTTTTGAGCTCCTCTTGGTTCCTAGCTTCATTCTTTCAATTTCTTTGCAATTCCTCCTAATTTTGATCATTCAAAAAGATTAAGTTACATATAAATAACACAATTTAAGACCAAAATTAAAATAAAAACAATTTATAAAGCTTATAAATTAACACAATTAAACAAAAATATGGACTTTGGTGAAACCAAGTCCATCTAACCCTTCTCTGATTAGGCTTTTTGTGGCTCAAGGAGGTTGATTTCTTCATTTTCTTGCTTGAATAGCTCAATGAATGGTTTGAGACGATGACCATTGACTTCAAAGATGTCTGTGCCATTGGAATTCAGTAATTCCACCACTCCATTGAGATGCACTTGGTGAATAATGAAATGACCTATCCACTTTGACTTGAGCTTCCCAGGAAAGATATGGAGCCTTGAATCATAGAGTAAGACTCTTTGTCCTTTCCAGAATTCTTTGTTGGAGATTAATCGATCATGCCACCTCTTCATCCTTTGTTTTGCAACTTTGGAATTGATGTAAGCATCATTTCTTAATTCCTCCATCTCATTAAGGTCTAAGCACCTCTTTGCCCCGGCTCTGATCAAGTCCATGTTTAACCTCTTGATTGCCCACCAAGCCTTATATTCAACTTCCACAGGGAGATGGCATGCTTTGCCATAGACTAGGCGATAGGGAGACATGCCAAGAATAGTCTTGTAAGCTGTTCTATATGCCCATAATGAATCATGAAGCTTAATAGACCAATCTTTTATGCTCGTGATCACCACCTTCATCAATATGTTCTTGATTTCCCTGTTTGCTAGCTCCACTTGCCCGAAAGTTTGAGGGTGATAAGGTGTAGTTACCTTATGCTTCACTCCATACTTGGCTAATAGGGTTTCAAAAGGTTTGTTGCGAAAATGAGTACCTCCATCATTGATTATGGCCTTGGGCACCCCAAATCTTGAGAAGATGTTCTCCTTAAGAAACTTGAGAACCACTTTGTGATCATTGTGTTTACAGGGGATTGCCTCAACCCATTTAGAAACATAGTCCACCCCCACCAAGATATAAGAGTTACCAAAAGACATTGGGAAAGGTCCCATAAAGTCAATACCCCAAACATCAAAGAGATCAACTATTAGGATGGGGTTCATGGGCATTTGATTTCTTTTTGTTAGCTTCCCGAGCCTTTGGCATCTATCACAGCTCCTACACATGGTGTGGGCATCTTTGAAAAGTGATGGCTAAGTAAACCCTGATTGCAACACCTTCATGGTTGTTTTCTGAGAGGCAAAGTGGCCTCCACATGCATTCTCATGGCAATGGCTGAGGATTCCTTGTTGCTCTTCTTCAGGGACACACTTCCTTATTATCTAATCTGCACAATACTTGAAAAGAAAAGGCTCTTCCCAATAATAAGCATGAATCTTTGCAAAGAAGTGCTTCCTGTCTTGCGCTTTCCACTCACTTGGAACTTCACCAGTAACCAAATAGTTAGCAATATGAGCATACCAAGGAGTTTTCTCTGGCAACATGAGTGATTCCTCAGGAAAGTCATCATTAATAGGTAAGACATGGGAATTATGTGCTATAGCCAACCTTGAAAGGTGGTCAGCTACCACATTCTCCACTCATTTCTTGTCTCTGATTTGGAGATCGAACTCTTGTAATAAAAGAATCCATCTAATCAACCTTGCTTTTGCATTTTGCTTTGTCAATAAATACTTCAAGGCTAAATGGTCAGTGAAAACAATGATGAAATACCCTACCAAATAAGCACAAAACTTGTCTAAGGCAAACACCACAACTAACAACTCTTTCTCTGTAGTTGTGTAGTTCCTTTGAGCTTCGTTCAATGTTTTTCTTGCATAGTAGATCACATAGGGCTTCCCATCTTCTCTTTAGCCAAGTACAGCTCCTATAGCAAAGTCACTGGCATCACACATTACTTCAAAAGGTAGTTGCCAGTTGGGGGCCCTCACTATTGGAGCAGTTGTCAAAAATTGCTTCAATTGATCAAAACTCTTTTGACATCTTTCATCCCATATAAACTTAGCATCCTTAGCTAAAAGTTCACAAAGAGGCTTTGAAAGCTTAGAGAAGTCTTTTATAAATCTCCTGTAGAACCCTGCATGGCCAAGGAATTGCCTTACTCCTTTTACAGTTTTTGGGGATGGCAATTTGACAATAAGTTCCAGCTTTGCTTTATCAACTTCAATGCCTTTCTCAGAGATGATATGGCCAAGGACAATTCCTTGATGTACCATAAAATGACATTTTTCCCAGTTGAGCACCAAGTCCTTTTCAATGCATCTGTTAAGAACTGCTTCTAAATTGACTAAGCATTCCTCAAATGTACCTCCATATATGGTGATATTATCCATGAAAACCTCCATAATTCGCTCCACCATATCACTGAAGATACTAAGCATACATCTTTGGAATGTTGTAGGTGCATTGCATAAACCAAAAGACATTCTTCTGTAGGCATATGTTCCAAATGGACATGAGAAAGTGGTCTTCTCCAGATCTTCAACATCAATTTCAATTTGAAAATACCCTGAGTACCCATCTAAGAAACAATAGAAAGGATGGCCAGAGACTCTCTCCAACACTTGATCAATAAACGGCAGTGGAAAATGATCTTTCCTTGTCACGACATTCAATTTCCTATAATCAATACACACCCTCCAACCTGAAGTGAGGCGTGTAGCAATTTCTTCTCAATTTTCATTTTGAACCACAGTAATCCCTGACTTCTTTGGTACCACTTGAGTAGGACTCACCCAAGGGCTGTCAGATATGGGACAAATAATACCTGCTTGAAGTAGCTTCAACACCTCAGCTCGCAGCACCTCTTGTAAATGCGGATTCAATCTTCTTTGAGGTTGACGAATTGGTTTAGCTTCTTCCTCCATATATATATGATGTGTACAAACCAAAGGACTGATGCCTTTCAAGTCAGATATTTGCCATCCTATTGCTTTCTTACACCTCTTAAGAACTTCAAGTAGAGAAATCTCCTGATGAATAGTAAGAGATGAAGATCTAACAACATGGCATTGTTTATTTTCTTCCAGGTATGTGTATTTCAACTCCATGGGTAGAGGTTTCAAATTGAGCTTTGGGATCTCTTCCTTAGCAGCTTCTTGTGCCTCCTTTTTATTGAACAAAGGTAGAATCTCTTCTTTCCTCCTCTAACCTTGTAGAGTAGCAAGCACATCAGCGGGTTCAGACAACCCTTCTTAAAGATCCCCAAGACTTTCATTCAACTTGTCTTGCATATTCTGATTACAGTGCTCCTCCACTAGAGTGTCAATAATGCATACCTCTTCTGGACCTTCTTCTTCTTCCGGAGTGATTAGCTTTTTAGACATATAAAAGATATTGAGCTCAATTGTAATGTTGCTAAAAGTGAGTTGCATGAGTCCATTCCTACAGTTGATGATTGCATTTGAGGTAGCAAGAAATGGCCTTCCAAGGATGATAGGAACATAATTAGATTCCTTGACAAATGGATCAATATCAAGAACAACAAAATCTACTGGATAGTAGAAATTATCAACTTGAACTAAGACATCTTCAATTATCCCACTTGGAATTTTCACTGATCTATCAGCTAAAGGTAGAGTGATTGATGTTGGCTTCAATTCACCAAGTCCCAATTGATTGTAGACAGAGTATGGTAGCAAATTTACACTTGCTCCCAAGTCTAACAAAGCTTTTTCCACTACCTTTCCTCCAATCATGAATGAAATAGTAGGACATCCCGGATCTTTGTACTTCAAAGGAGACTTGCATTGTATGATGGCACTTACTTGCTCAGTCAAGAAGGCTTTCTTATTCACATTCAACCCTCTTTTGATAGTACACAAGTCCTTTAGGAATTTTGCATATGTTGGAACTTGCTTAATCATATCCAGCAATGGAATATTGACTTTCACTTGTCTCAACACTTCAAGGATTTCTGATGCATTTTTTATCTCCTTTTTCCCATGCAAAGCTTGAGGAAAAGACGGAGATGTGTGTTTCTTCATCATTTCTTCCTTAATAAGCTCTTTCTCCGGATTTGCATTCACTGTTGAATCATGGTCCTCTTTCCCTCCATTGATATCTTTCTTCTTTCCTTTGATTTCCTCCCTCTTCTTTGTCTTTTCTTCTTCTTCCTCTTCAACATGTGGCTTAGGTGTTGGCAACTCAACCTTTTTACCACTCCTTAGAGTGATCAAGGCTTTGACATCTCGCACCTGTGAAGATTCTCCCTCATGAGTTTCCACTTCATGGATACCCTTGGGGTTTTGGTGAGGCTGAGAAGGAAATCTACCCTTCTCTTGCACTATGTTCAAATTAGTGAGCCTTGAGATTGAGTATTGGAGATTATCTATCTTTTGAGATAAGTCATTTTGCATCCCATCCATCCTTTTATTCAAAGTATTCTCTACATTGTCAATTCTTTGATTGAGTTGAGCATTGATGGATTTTTGGTCTCCAACAAAATCTCCCACAACCTTGCTGAGATTCACTATTGCTTGTTCAAGACTTTAAGCTTGTTGAGATTGTTGAGCCGGCTGTTGGTACTGAGGTGCTCTTAGCTTCCATGAAAAATTTGGATGGTTCCTCCAACTTGAGTTGTAAGTATTTCCATACGAAGCATTGCTATTGGGCTTGAATTGTCCAATGACATTTGCTTGATCTCCAAACATTTCTCTAGCAACTAGAATTGTAGGGCACTCCTCCACCAAGTGTTCATAAGATTGACAAATAGAACATGGCTTTACTTGCACTGGTGTTTCAGCAACAGCTTGCACTTCATGCATCTTTTTCAGTTCTAGCTCCTCCAATCTTCTTGTCATAGCTGCAAATTTTGCTTTCATATCAACATCTTCATTCAAGGTGTACATCCCAGCCTTAACATTGAAAGCATTCGGTTGAGACTTCATTTTCCCCACTTCTCCTTTATTCGGTTCATCCCATCCCCTTGAGACTTCAGCTACATAACTCAAGAAATCCATAGCTTCCTCCGGATTCTTACTCATGAAATCCCCTCCACACATTGTCTCGAGGAGTTGCTTCATTGAGGAAGACATTCCATCATAGAAATAACTCACCAACAGCCATGTAGCAAAACCATGGTGAGGACAAGCATTGATGACTTCCATGTATCTTTCCCAACACTCATAGAATTTCTCATTCTCCTTTGTTGAGAAGTTTGAAATTTGCCTTTTCAAGCCATTTGTTCTGTGAGTAGGAAAAAACTTCTTGAGGAATTCAGCTTGTAAATCAGTCCAAGTACGGATACTCCTTGGCCTTAAAGAATTAAGCCAAATCTTGGCCTTATCCTTTAAAGTAAAAGGAAATAGCTTAAGCCTCACCAAGTCGATTGAAGCTCCTCCCTCTTGGAATGTATTACAAACATCTTCAAATTCCTTGATATGTGCATAGGGATTCTCACTTTCCATCCCATGGAAAGTTGGTGGAAGTGGAACAATATGTGGTCTGATCACTAGCTGCTCTGTAGGAGGCACTATACATGATGGTGCACTCATACAAGGTGGATGCATGCGGTCCCTCATTGATCTGAATTCATTAGGATTGTCCTGATGACCATGGTGGCTATGCTAATCTTTAGGTTTAGTATCCATGATGTTCAAGCTCGATTCCAATTCCTTGTTATGAGGTGTTTCACGTTTAACAAGCCTTCCTCCACTATCTCGTATCCAATTTGGCATAGACAACTAGTATCAACTGTAACAAAAACAAAAACAGAGAAAAACAAAAGAAAACAAAACTACAAAAAGACTTAGATTAACTAAGACTAAATTAAAAGATATATTAGAATATGAACAAGTAAAAGAAACAATTAAAAGAGTTAGTAAAATGAAAGAAAAATCACCAAACTTGTGATGAAAATCACAAGTACGCTGAAATAATATCACTGTGAAGTTGGCACCTTCCCCGGCAACGGCGCCATTTGATTCGTGATCCCAATTGGTGTCTCAGCTGATTCATGTCTAGCTGGTGTTCCTTGAGTGTGGTCCTCAGAAGGGAATAATCAACAAAATTTATAACCTATATCACCATGCATTAGGATAGCCTTAGCTAATATAGCATAGTGGCTCTAGGATCGTTCACTAGGAAGGGTTTTCAACTCACAACTGATACCAATTCAAAGTTAAATTGGTGCTTTTTCATTTCAAGGTTAGCTTAAGAAGAAAACATAAACTTTGGTTGAAAAAGGTTTTGTTTTAAGCTAAATAAAAAGAAAGTAATGGAAATTACTTATGAAGAAAAACATTCCTTAGAGTTTTAGATTCACAGGGGAGGCTCCTTATGCAAAAATAGAGCTCCGGTCACTTGGTTCTTGTCCTCACATTAGAGAATTAACATATAGTTAATTCTCTAACCGGTATTGTACAGATGCTTCCCTTTAATGGATTTCAGCACTAATTCCCTCTCACTGATGCAACTTGCAATGGCTTGTGCCTCTCACCTAGCATTTGCCATTCAAAGTGATCATTAACCTTGGACTTCCCTTCTTAAGCTCGCAAGAGATAACTAATGGATGTCTCCTTGGAGTCCAAAAGCTTACCAAGTGTTGGCAGTTCTAGAAAATCTTACCTTCAGTTCACCTCCCAAAAGCTCGCAAGAGATAAACTAGTGCATCTCCATGGACGGAATCACTTGCCTTACCAAGTGTTGTCTCAGATGAATTGAAGGTGTTTTAAGTTAACTAAAAACATAGAAATCATTAATGGGTCACATTTTCTCTTCATTAATGGCTGAAACAACAAAACTACCAATTCTTGCAATTGGAGCCTTACCCGGCAACCTTAGCTCCAAGGAACTAAAAGTCTAGCCACTCATACTCTGAGGAAACATCCTCAGAGCTTGTTTGGCTAGTAAGAAAAATTAATTAAATATATACAATCAAAACGAGTAGGTAAGGCAGAGCAAAGGCTTTGAATTTTACTTTCTTCAAAAACTATACAAAGTTGTCTGTGTACAAGGTTTCGTCTCTCTTTCATGGAAACTTACAAGCATTAAATATGGGGTTATTTACTCTTTGTTTTTGCTTAAAGACTAAGGAATCCTATGATAGGTGGATTACAAGGAGAGTTTGGGGATTTAGACTTCAAATATCTAAAGAAAAAAAATCTCAAAATGTCGGTCACAAATATCGGGAAGCTTTAGGAGAATTTCGCAGCCGTGCAAGAGGGCCACGAAATTTTGCAGCATGAAGGACATCATTTCGCAGCCTTGCGAAATTTGCCTTCAGCTTGGAGTGATCGGCTTCCAATGGCTGTAACTCCTTCATTTCAACTCCGAATCGTGCACCATTTGTAGCATTGGATTGCTAACTTCCCGACCTTCGAAACGAAATATAGTATGCATGAATTTAGCTCCAGGAAGTACTCCAAAAGTGGCTGACAGTGACTGTCCTCTTGAATGCTTCATGTCAGATTTGTCTTTGCTTCCCCTCCTTGCATTCCGGATTTGCTTATGGCAAAGGGATTTAAAGCTTCAAAGCTTTGGTTCTTCATGTTTCTGAGCTTTCCATTGCTTTGCCATGGATTCCAAAGAACTCTCCTCAATCATGGATTGCTTTGGTGATCAAATTACTAACAAAAACACCAAAACTTACACAAAGTGATTAGAAATGATTGAAAAGGTCCTTAATATGTTAATTGGGTTAAAAGGTGATAACTAATACTCAAAAGTGTTTAAAAGAGTTAATTACAAGCTATCAAATAACACTTTTTGAGTAGTAATCAACAACCTTGGGTTGCCCATAGCATCTATAGCCTTGAGCTCAGAACCTAGAGTCATTCATGTGATCCACAATTTTGAGGTGTTCATTACATTTAGTATCATAGGTTCAATACCAACAATTATTCGTATCATCCGTAGCCCTATGTTGTTCATAGCATCTAGAGGCCTCAACTCATAGAATCCTGAGTTATTCATATCATGCATAACTATGAGTTGTTCATAACAACTAAAGCCTTGAGCTAACAACCCGAAGTCGTTCAAGTCAACCATAGCCTTGAGTTGTTCATAGTATCTAGAGCCTTGAGCTCACGACCCGAAGTTGTTCATGTCATCCACAACCATGAGTTGTTCAAGACATTTGAAGCCATGGGCACACGACTAAATTTTTTTCATATAATCAACACCCCTGAGCTTTTCATAGCATTTAGAAGTTTGAGCCTACGGGATTCGTAGTTGTTCATATCATCCACAACCCTAGGTTATTCATAGCATCCAGAGTCCTAAGCTCATGTCCAAGATTCGTTCATGTCATGCACAATCCTAAATTATTCTTAGCATTTAGAGTCATAAGCTGACAACCAAGAATTATTCATATCATCCTCGAACTTGAGTTGTTCATAGCATCTAAAGATCTAAGATCATGGGCTCCCGAGTCGTACATATCATCCAGCACTCTGAGTTGTTCATAACATCTAGAGCTTGGAGCACATAACTCAAAGTCCTTCATGTCAACTGCAACCCTAAGCTATTCAGAGCATTTAGAGCCCTCAACTCATGACCTAGAGTCATTTATATCATCCACAACCTTGAGTTGTTCATAACATTTAAATTCATAGGCTCATGACCAAGAATCGTTCATATCATTCTTATTCCCTAAGTTATTCATAACATTTAGAGACCTTACCTCACAGGATCATGAGTTGTTCATATCATCCTCAACTCTGAACTATTCATAACATCTAAAGCCCTGAGCTCACAACCCGAAGTCATTCATGTCAACCACAACTTGAGCTATTCATTGTATCTAAAGTCCTGAGCTCACAACTCGAAGTCATTCATGTCAACCATAGCTTTGAGCTGCTCATAGTATCTAAATCCCCGAGCTCAAGACCTGGAGTTGTTCATGTCATCCATAACCTTGAGTTGTTCATAGCATTGAGAGCCTTAAGCTTATGACCAGGAGTAGTTCATGTAAACCACAACCCTGAGTTGTTCATAGCATCTAGAGCCCTAAACTCATGACCTAGAATCATCCATGTCATCCACAGTCTTGAGCTATTCATTGCATCTAGAGTCTTGAGCTCACAACTTGGAGTCATTCATGTCAACCACAACCTTGAGTTGTTCATAGTATGTAGAGCCCTAAGCTCAGGACCCGGAATCATTCATGTCATTCATAGCCTTGAGCTATTCATTACATATAGAGTCCTAAGCTCACAACATGGAGTCGTTCATGTCAACCACAACCCTAAGCTATTAATAGCATCTAGAGCCCTGTTCTCTAGAACTAGAGTTGTTTATGTTATTCACAACCGTGAGTTGTTGATAACATTTAGACTCATAGGCTCATAACAAAGAATCGTTCATACCATCCTTAACTGTAAGTTGTTCATAGCATTTAGAGGCCTTGGCTGATAGGATCCTCAGTCATTCATATTATCCACAACTCCAAGCTGTTCATAGCATTAGGAGCTTTGAGCTCATGACCCAGAGTCGTTCAATTAAACCTTAACCCTGAGTTATTCACAGAATCTAGAGCCCTAAACTCAGGACTTAGAGTCGTTCATGTAAACCACTGGCCTGAGCTATTCATAGCATCTAGATTCCTTAGCTCACGATTGGAATTCATTCATGTCCACTACAACTTAAAGATTTTCATAGTATCTAGAGCCATGTGCTCACGAACCGAAGTCACTAATGTCAATCATAACCATGAGTTGTTCATAGCACTTAGTACACTGAGCTAACAACCTAGAGTCATTCATTTCATCCACAGCTTCGAGCTTTTCATGGCATCTAGAGCCCTAAGCTAACAATCTGGAGTAATTTAGGTCAACTAAAGCCTTGAGTTGTTCATAACATTTAGACTCATAGGCTTGTGACCAAGAATCTTCAATATCAATCTCAACCCTTAGTTGTTCATAGCATCTAGACTTCTAAGTTCATAATATCTTGAGTTGTTAATATCATCCACAACTCTCAGTTGTTCATAGCATCTAGAGCCTTGAGCTTACGACCCGGAGTCGTTCATGTCAACCACTATTGTGAGCTTTTCATTGTATCTGGAGTCCTAAGCTCACTACCTAGAGTTCTTCATGTCCACCACAACCATGAGTTGTTCATACCATCTAGAGTCCTTAAGCTCAAAACCTAGAGTCATTCACATCCTCCACACATGGAAGCTTTCATAGCATCAAGAGTGCTAAGCTGACAACTCAGAATCGTTCATGTCAACAATAACTCTGAGCTATGCATAGCATATAGTGGTCTGAGCTAACGTGTTGGAGTTATTCATGTCATCTATAACCCTAAGTTGTTCATAGCATTTAGACTCATAGGCTCATGACCATGAATCGTTTGTATCATCCCTAACCTTGAGTTGTTCATAGCATCTAAAAGCCTGAGCTCACGGGATCCCTAGTCATTCATATCATCCATAACTATAAGTTGTTCTTAACATCTAGAGCCTTAACCTTACAACCCAGATTCATTCTTGTCAACCACAACCCTAACCTTACGACTTGGAGTTATTAATGTTAACCATAGCCTTAAGTTATTCATAGTATCTAGAGCCTTAAGCTCACGAACTAGAGTCATTTATGTCCTTCATAGCTTGAAGCTTTTCATTGCATCTAGAGACTTGAGCTCATGACCTCGAGTCATTCATCTCATCCATAGCCCTTAGCTCATGATGTAGAATCGTTTATCTAATATGCAACCTTAAGCTATGCATAACATCTAGAGGCTTGAACTTAAGAGATCTCAAGTTGTTCATGTCATCCATAATGTTGAGTTGTTGATAAAATCCATAGCTCTAAACTCACAAGTTAGAGTAGCACATATCTACCATAACCTTGTGCTATTCATAGCATCAAGAGGCTTAAGCTCATGACTCAGAGTCATTCATGTAAACCAGAGCTTTGAGCTGTTCATAGAAACTAAAGCCCTCAACCCGCGACTGAGATTCATTCAATTCATCTACAACTTTGAGCTTTTAATAGCATCTAGAGCCCTGACCTTATGACTCGGAGTCTTTAATTTCATCCATAGCCCTGAGTTGTTAATAGCATTTGGAATCATAGGCTCACAACCAAGAACCATTGATATGATCCTCAGCCTTGAACTATTCATAGCATTTGAAGGCCTGAGATCTTAGAATACTGAGTCGTTCATATCATCCACAACTGTGAGATGTTCATAGCATCTAGAGGCTTGAGCTCACAACCCAAAGTTGTTAATGTTAGCCAAAACATTGAGCTTATGACCCGGAGTCCTTTATGTCATACATTGCCATGAGCTTTTCATAGCATCTAGTGTCCTGAGCTCACAACATAGTCTTTTATGTGCACCATAGCCTTGATCTGTTCATAGGATCTAAAGCCCCCAGCATAGACTCAGAGTCATTCATGTCATCCACGACCCTTATCTATTCATGTCATCTAAAGCCCTAAGCTCATGAGCCAAAGTTGTTCATGTCACCCATAGCCTTGTGTTGTTCATAGAATCTAGACACTTAAGCTCACGACCTGGAGTTTGTCATGTCAACCATTGCCTTGAGTTGTTCATAGCATGTACAACCCTAAGCTCACGACCTAGAGTTGTTCATGTTATCCAAAACATGGAGTCGTTCATGTCATCCATGACCTAGAGTCGTTCATGTCATCCGCGACCTGGAGTCATTCATGTCATCCACAACTCTCAAATGTTCATGGCATTTAGAGCCATGGGCTCGGGACAAGAAAATGTTCTTATCATCCACACCCCTATCTATTCATTACATCTAAAGGACAAAGTCAACTAGATCTCGAGTCATTCTAATCATCCAAAACCCTAAGATTTTCATAGCATCTAGAGCCTTATGCTAACGACGAGAGTAACTCATGTCATCTAGAGTTGTGGGTTATTCATAGCATATAGAGCTCTGAGCATACGAACCAGAGAAGTACCTCTCAACCATAGCCTTTAGTTGTTCGTAGCATCTAGAGCCCTGAGATCATAACCCCAAGTTTTTCATGTCAACCATAACCTTGAGTTGCTCATAGCATCTAGAGCCTTGAGCTCATGACCTCAAGTTGATCATATCATACACAACCTTGAGTTATTCGTTGCTAATCACATGACCCGATATCTTTCATGTCAACCATAACCATGAGTTATTCATGGCTTCTAGAGTCCTCTGCTCATGACCTGGAGTTGTTCATGGCATCCATAGCCCTGAGTTATTCCTAGCATCTTGAGCCGTGAGCTCACGACCCAGAGTTGTTGATGTAAAGCCTAGGTGTTATCCACAACCCTGAGTGGTTCATACCATCTTGAGCCTTGTGCTCACTACATAAAGTTGTTCCTTTCATCCACACCCTTAAAGTATTCATAGCATCTAGAGCCTTGAGCAACCTAGAATTGTTCATATCATCCTCAGTCTTGAGCGATTCATAGAATCTACAGGCCTAAGCTCATGAGATCTTGAGTTGCTCTTATCATCCACAACCCTATGTTGTTCAAAGCATCTAGAGCCTTGAGTGGACAACCCAAAGTTATTCATGTCATCCACAACCCTAAGTTGTTCATAACATTTAAAGCCCTGAGCTCATGAATCAGAGTCATTCATGTCAACCACAACCCTGAACAATTCATGTCATCCAAAACCTTGAGATATTCATAGCATTTAAGGCCATGGGCTCACGACCAAGAATCATTCATATCATCCACAACCCTGAGCTGGTCATAGCATGTAAAGGGTTGAGCTTGTTGGATCCCGAGTCATTCATATCATTGACAATGCTACGTTGATCATAGAATCTAGATCCTTAAGCTCATGACACAAAGTATCTCATAGGATCTATAGCATTAAGCTCAAGCCCCGGAGTCATTCATGTTATCCATAGCCCTTAGTTATTCATACCATCTTGAGCCCTTAGCTCAAATCCCGTAGTCATTCATTTGATCCACAATCCTGAACTTTTCAAAACATCTAGAGCCTTGAGTTCATATCATCCACAACCCTGAGTAGTTCATATCATCTATATCCTTAACCTCACGATATAGAATCTTGCATATCATCCACCGTCATGAGTTGTACATAGTATCTACAATCATCGATAACCCTAAGCTACTCATAACATCTACAGTCCTGAGCTCATGACCCGGAGATGTTCATGTGAACCACAATCCTAAGTTATTCATAGTATTTAAAGCCCTGTACTTATGACCCGAAGTTGTTCATATCATCCATAACCTTCAGTTGTTCATAACATCTGAAGCCCTAAACCTATGACTCGTAGTCGTTAATGTTAACCACAACCCTGAGATGTTCATAGCATCTAAAGCCTTGACCTCATGACATTGAGTAGTTCATGTCATCTACAACCTCGAGTTATTCATAACATTTCGAGCTTTGGGCTTAAGAACAAGAATCATTCATATGATTCATAACTTTGAGTTGTTCGTATAATCTAGAGCCCTAAACTCATAGGATCCTGATTTGTTCATATCATCCATACCCTGAGTTGTTCATAACATTTAAAGCCATGAGCTAACGACTCGGAGTACGTAGCTTATGTAATCCAATGGCCCGAGTTGTTCATAACATCTACAGCCCTGAGCTCACGACCTATAGAAGTTCATGTCAACCACAAACCTAAGCTCTTCAGAGCATCTAGAGCCCTCTACTCAAGACCTGGAGTCATTTATGTTATCCACAAACTTAAGCTATTCATAAAATCTAGAGGCTTGAGTACATGACGTAGAATTGTTCATATCATCCAATGCCCTGAGCTATTTATAACATCTAGTGGTTTGAGCTCACCACCTGAAACTGTTTATGTCATCCACAACCATGAGTTACTCATATCATCTAAAGCCTTGAGTTCAAAACCTATAATAGTTCATATAATCCACAACCCTAAGTTGTTCAAAACATCTAGAGCTTTAAGCTCACAACATAAAATCATGTATATCATCCACAACCCTGATCTATTCATAGCATCTTAAGACTAGTGCTCATGACGTAAAGTAGTTCATCTCATCTATAATGCTAAGTTGTGCATAGCATTTAGAGCCATGAGCTCATGACCAAGAATCAACCATATAACCCTCAGCCTGAGTTGTTCATAGCTTTTAGAGACCTAAGCTCACAGGATCCCAAGTCGTTCATATCATCCACAACTTTAATTTATTCATGACATTTAGATCTCTAAGCTCATGACATAAAGTCGTTCACTTCATCCATAGCCTTGTGCTATTCCTAGCATCTAGAGCCTTTTATCCATGACCCATAATCATTCATATCATCCACAACCCTAAGTTCTTCATAACATCTAGATCCTTGAGCTCACAACCTAGACTTGTGCATATCATCCACAACCTTGTGTTGTTCATAGCATTTAGATCCCTAAGCTCATGACTTGAAGTCATTCATGTCATCTAGAACCTTGACTAGTTCATAGAATTTAAAGCCTTAAGTTCATGACCCGGAGTAGCTCATATCATCCATAGCCTTGAGTTGTTCATAGCATCTAGAGTTGTGAGCTCACAACCCAGAGTCCTTGATGTCATCCAAAACCTTGAGCAATTCATGGCATTTAGAGCCTTGAGTTCACAACCTAGGGTAGCTCATATAATCCACAACCTTAAGTTGTTCATAACATCTAAAGTCGTGAGTTATGACCCAGAGTCATTCATGTCAACCACAACCCTAAGTTATTCATAATATCTAGAGCTCTAAGCTCATGACCTAGAGTCGTTCATGTCATCCACACCCTTGAGCTATTCATAGCATCTACAATATTGAGCTCATGACCTAGAGTTGTTCATGTTAACTACAACCCTGAGTTATTCGTAGCATCTAGAGCCCTGAGCTCACTACCTAGAGTCATGCATGTCATCCATAGCCCTATGTTGTTCTTCGAATTTAGAGCCATGGTTCACGACTAAGAATCATTCATATCATCTACAACCCTGAGTTGTTCAAAGCATATAGAGGCCTAAGCTTAGAGGATCGCGATTCGTTCATATCTTCCAATACCCTGAATTATTCATAGCATCCAGAGTCATAAGTTCAAGACTCAGAGTAGCTTAGGTCACCCACAACCTTAAGTTGGTCATAGCATCTAGAGCCTTCAGCTCATGACTGACTCTCATTCTTATCAACCACATTCCTAACTCATTTATGGCATACAGTGCCCTGAACTCACAACCAGGAGTCTTGAGGACTGAAATCAAAGCACACCAGTTGATTGAACACCAATCAATAGGGTGTACACCAGCTGGGCATGAATCATCATTGCATTTAGAGGACTGAGGTCAAAGGATCACGAGCCATTGATATCATCCATAACCTTGAGTTGTTCATAGCATCCAAAGTCGTGAGATCATGATCCAGAGTAACTTATGTCATTAACAACCATGAGTTGTTTATAGCATCTAAAGCCCTGAGCTCATGACCCAAACTCATTCTTGTAAATCACAGAGCTGAGCTTTTCATAACATATAGAGCCCTAAGCTCACGACTCAGAGTCTTTCATGTGATGCACAACCTTGAGTTATTCATAGCATTTAAAGCCATTGACTCACAACCAAGAATCGTTTATATTATTCTCAGCCCTGAGCTATTCATATGGGTTGTAGATGCTATCAACAACCCAGGGTTGTGAATAACATGAATGACTCTAGTTCATGAGATCAGGCCTTTAGATTCTATGAACAACTCAGGGTTGTGGTTGACAATAAAGACTCTGAGTTATGAGCTTAAGGATCTAGATGCTATGCACAACTTAAAGCTGTCGATGACAAGAAAGACTCCAAGTCATGAGTTTAAGGTTTTAGATGCTATGAACATCTCAGGTCTATGGTTAACATGAATGACTTCGGGTCATGAGTTTAGGGCTCTTGATGCTATGAACAATTGAGGGTTGTGTTTGACATGAATAACTCTATTTCTTGAGCTCAAGGCTCTAGGTGCTATGAACTACTCAAGGTTGTGCTTAACATGAACGACTCCAGGTCATGAGGTCAAGGCTCTAGATGCTATGAACAACATAGGTTTATGTTTGACATGAAAACTCGAAGACGTGACCTTAAGGCTCTAGATGCTCTTAACAACTCAATGTTATGAATGACATAAATGACACCCGGGCAATGAGCTGGAGACCTCCAAATTCTATGAACTATTCAGGGTCGTGGTTGACATTAAAGAGTCCAGGTCATGAGATAAGGGTTGTAGAGGCCATACAGAGGTCTAGGCTATCGATCACATAAAAGACTTTGGGTCATCAACTGAGGGCTCTAGATGCTATAAATAGCTCAGGGTTCTGGATGACATAAATGACTCTGGTTCATGAGCTTCAGGCTCTATATAATATAAACAACTCAAGGTTGTGGTTGATATGAAAGACTTTGGGTCGTGAACTCAGGACTCTAGATGCTTTGAACAGCTCAAAGCCATGAATTACTCAAGGCTGTGATTACATGAACAACTCTGGGTCATGATCATAGGGCTCTTGATGTTATAAACTGCTCATGGTGCTAGTTCACATGAACGACTTTAGGTCGTGAGCTCAAGGCTCTAGATGCAACATACACCTCTGGATTGTGGTTGACATGAATGAATTTGGGTCATGAGCTCATGGGATTTTAGGATGCTATGGAACAAATCAAAGCTATGGATGACATGAATGACTTTGGGTTCTTGAGCTCAATTCTCTAGATACTATGAAGAACTCAGGTTGTGTTTGACATGCACTATTCTGGGTCATAGCTTAGGATCTAGGTTCTATAAACTTCGTAAGGTTGTTGATGACATGAGCTACTCTAGGTTATGAGCTTAGGGCTCTAGATGCTATGAACAACTCGGGGTTGTGGTGGATAAGAACCACTCTGAGTCACGATCTTAGGCCTTAAGATGCTATGAACAACTCAGGGTTATGGTTGATATGAAGACTATAGGTCTTGAGATTAGGGCTCTAAATACTTTTAACAACTTAGGGTTATGGATTACATGAATGACTCTGAGTCATGGCCTCAAGATTATATGAATAGCTTAGGGTTGTGGTTGACATTTGAGGCTCCGGGTCCTAAGCTCAGGGTTTTAGAAGTTATGAACAACTCAAAGTTATGGATGATATGAAAGACTTGGGATCCCATGAGCTTAGTCCTCTAGATTTTATGAACTAATTAGGGTTTGGAAAAATAGGAATGATTTTGTGTCATGAGCTCAAGCCTTTAGATGCTATGAACTGCTCAATGTTGTGGATGACATGAACAAATTCGGGTCGTGAGCTTAGGGCTCGAGATGCTATCAAGAACGTAGGGTTGTGGTTGACCTGAACTACTTCGAGCCATGAGCTCAAGGGTCTAGATGCTATGAATAGCTCATAGTTATGGATGATATGAATTACTCGATCTCTTATGACCTGGGGCGTCTAGATGTTATGAACTACTCATGGTTGTGGATGTTATGAACAACTCAAGGCTTTAAATGTTATGAACTACTCATGGTTATGGTTCATAACAAGAAGTTTGGGTCGTGAGCTCAAGGCTCTAGATTCCATGAATAGCTAAGAATTATGGATGACACAAGCTACTCCAGGTCATTAGCTTACATATTTGGATGCTATGAAGAACTCAGGGTATTGGATGATATGAACAACTCGGGATTTTGTGAGCTTGGTCCTCTAGATACTAGGAATAGCTTAGGGTTGAGGTTGATATGAACGATTCTTAGTTCATGAGCCCATGGCTCTAAATGATATGAATAGCTTAAGGCTATGGACAACATGAACAACCCCAGGTAGTGAGCTCAGGGCTCTATATGCTATGAACAAATTAGGGATATGGTTGACAAGAACAACTCTAGGTCGTGAGCTCAAGGCTATGGATGACATGAATGACTCCGGGTGGTGAGCTCAGGGCTCTAGATACTATACACAACTTAGGGTTGTGGTTGACACGAATGACTTTGAGTCGTGAGCTCACGACTCTAAATGTTATGAACAACTCAAGGCTATGAATGATATAAACTACTTCGGGTCATGAGCTAAGGGCTAGGGATGCTATGAACAACTAAGCATTATGGATGATATGAATGACTCAGGATCCCGTGAGGTCAAGCCTATAGATGCTAAGTACAACACGAAGTTGTAGATGAAATGAATTTATCTACTTCATGAGCTCAGGGTTGTGGATGACATTAATGACTTTGGGTCATGAGTTTAGAGTTACGGATGATATGAGCGACTTAGGATCCCATGAGCCCAAGCTTCTAGATCTGGAGTCATGAGTTCATGGGATTTGGAGTCGTTCATTCATCCATAATGCTTAGTTGTTAATAACATCCATCAATCTGACCTTACGAACCGAAATAGCTCATATCATTCGCAGCCCTAAGTTGTTAATAACATCTAGGGCCTTGAGCCCACGACCTAGAGTTGTTCATGTCAACCATAACCTTGAGTTGTGCATAAATTCTAGAACCTTGAGCTTACGAATTGGAGACGTTCATGTCATCCATAAACCTAAGCTTTTAATAACATCTACAACCCTAATATCATGACCTCAAGTCGATCATGTAAACCACACCCCTGATCTCACGACTCGGATCCATTCATGTCATCTACAGCCCTAACATTTTCATGTCAACCATAGCACTTAGTTGTTCATAACATCAATAGTTGTGAATTCATGACCCAAAGTTGTTCATGTGAACAATAACCTTAAGTTATCCATAGCATCTAGATCTCTCAGCTCATGAACCATGAGCATTCATTTCAACCACAACATGGAGATGTTTATAACATCTAAAGCACTAAGCCCATGAGTCAGAGTCATTCATCTCATCCACAACCATAAGTTGTTCATAGCATCTAGAGCCCTCATCTGATAACACAGAGTCATTCATGTCAACCACAACCCTGAGTTGTTCATAGCATATAGAGCCCTCAGTTCACAACTTAGAGTCGTTCATGTCATCCACAACCCTAAATTTTTCATAGCATTTAGATCCTTAAGGTCATGACCCGGAGTTATTCATGTCATCAATAGCCTTGAGCAATTCTTAGGTTTTAGAACCATGAGCTCATGACCGAGAGTCATTTATGTCAAGGACAACCTTGAGTTGTACACTGGATCTAGAGTCCCGAGCTCACAACTTGGAGTCATTCATGTCATCCACAACCTTGAGCATTTCATAGCATCTAGAAGCCTGAGGTCACGACCTGGAGTTTGTCATGTCAACCACAACCCCAAGCTATTCATATCATCTAGAACCTTGAACTCATAACCTAGAGTCATTCATGTCATCCACAACCTTTTTTTGTTCATAGAATCTAACACCTTAAGCTTATGACCTGGAGTTGTTCATGTCATTTAAAGTCTTGAGTTATTCATAGCATCTAGAGACCTAAGCCCACTACCCGAAGTCATTAATTTCATCCATAACCCTGATCTATTCATAGCATCTAGAAGCCTGAGCTCATGACTCAGAGTTGTTCATGTAAAAAATAGCCCTGAGCAATTCATAACAACTAGAGCCTTGAGTTGTATGTAGGATCCAAAGCCCTAAGCTATTCATGGTGTTTAGAGCTATGGGCCCAAGACTAAGAATCTTTCATATCATCCACACCCCTAAGTTGTTCATAGCATCCACAGCCTTGAGCTGCTCTTTGCGTCTAGAGCCCTGAGATTATGACCCATAGTTATTCCTCTCAACCATAGCTCTAAGTTATTCACAACATCTAGAGCCCTGAGCTTAAGACCTAGAGTCATTCATTTTAACCACAATCCTAAGTTGTTTATAGCATCAAAGGCCCTGAGCTCATGACCTAGAGTTGTTCATGTCATCAATAGCCTTAATCATTTCATAGCATCCAAAGCTCATAGCTCATGACCCGAAGTCGTTCATGTCAACCATAGTCCTGAGCTGCTCACAACTTTTAGAGCCTTGACCTCATGACCCAGAGTCATTCATATCATCCACAATCTTGAGCTTTTCATAGTATCTAGAACATTGAGCTTATTACTTAGAGTCGTTCATGTTCTTTACAACTCGAAGTTGTTCAACGCAAATAGAGCCCTAAGCACATGACCCAAAGTTGTTCATGTCATGTAGAGCCCTGAGCTTTTCATAGAATCTAAAACCTTAAGCTCACCACCCGAAGTCGTTCTTATCATCCATAGTCCTAAGCTATTCATAGCATCTAGATCCTTGAGTTCACATCCTCAAGTCGTTCATGTCAACCACAACCCTGAGCTGTTCATAGTACTAAAGCTCTAAGCTCATGAGCCCGAGTCATTAATGTTATCCAGAACTCCGAGTTGTTCACAACATCTAGAGCTTGGAGCTCACAACCTAGAGTTGTTTATGTCAAGCATAATGTTGAGCTATTGATAGCATCTAGAACCTTGAGCACACGGGTTCTCAATTCGTTCATATCATAAAAAACCCTCAACTGTTCATAGATTTTACAGCCTTAAGCTCATGACATAAAGTCATTCATGTCAACCAGAACCCTGACCTGTTCATAATATCCACAACCCTGATCTCATGACCCAGATTTGTTCAAGTCATCCACATCCTCAAGCTAATGACGTAAAATCATTCATACCATCTAGAGGTCTTAGCTCATAGGATCCCGAGTTGTTCATATCATCTACAACATTGATCTATTTATAGCATCGAGAGCCCAAAGCTTATGACCTAGAGTCATTCATATTAACCACAACCTTGAGCTATTCATAGCATCTAGAGGCCTAAGTTCATGACCCTGAGTAATTCATGTCAACCATAACCTTGAGTTGTTCATAGCATTTAGGGTCACGGGCTCACAACCAAGAATCATTCATAACATTACAACCCTGAGCTATTCATATCATCTACGTTATCTAGCTCACGGGATCCTAAGTTGTTCGTATCATCCACAAACTTGGACCATTCATAGCATCCACATCATTGAGCTCATGACCTAGTGTAGCTCTTGTCATCAACAACCTTGAGCTATTCATAACATTTAGAGCCTTGAGCTCATGACCTAAAGTCATTCATGTCATCTATAACCTTAAGTTGTTCATAGCATCTAGAGACATAGCTCATAACACATATTCATTCTTGTCAACCATAACTTGCAGATGTTCATAGCATTTATAGTCTTGAGCTCATGGCCAGATATGGTTCATGTCATCTACAACCCTTAGCTATTCATAGCATTTAGACCATAGGCTCACTTCCTAAAATCATTCGTATAATCCTCAGTCCAAAGTTGTTCATAGCATCTAGAGTCCAAAGCTCATGACCTAGAGTCATTCATTTCAGCCATGTTTTGAGCTATTCATAAGATCTAGAGTCCTAAGCTCATGACTCAGAGTCATTTATATCAACTAAAACCCTAAGATTTTCATAGCACTTAGAGCCATAGGCTCATGACTTAGAATCACTCATATCATCCTTAGCCCAAAGTTGTTCATAGTATCTAAAGGCTGCTACTCATAACCTAGAGTCATTCACGTTAACCATAGTTCTAAGTTGTTCATAGCATCTAGAGCCCTAAACTCATGATCCAGAGTCGCTCATATCAACCATAGCCCTGAACTGTTCATAGCATTTTTAGCTAGAGGGTCACGACCAAGAATAGTTCATATCGTTCATGTCATCCATAACTTTGAGTTGTTCATAGCATCTAAAGCCCTCAACTCACAACCCGGAGTCGTTCATGTCAACTATAACCTTGAGTTTTTCATAGCATCTAAAGCGCTGAGCTCACGAATTAGAGTTAAACATAGCCTTGAGTTGTTCATAGCATCTAGAGCCTTGAGCTCACTACCTGAAGTCATCCATGTCATCTAGAGCCCTCAGCTACTCATAGAATTTAGATCCATGAGCTCATGACCAAGAACCTTGAGTCAGTCATAGCATCAAAGTCATGAGGTCATGACCTAGAGTAGCTCATGTCATTAACAACCGTGAGTTGTTTATAGCATCTAGAGCCCAAAGCTCATGACCCAAACTCATTCTTGTCAATCACAACCTTGAGTTTTTCATAATATATAGAGTCCTCAGCTCACAACTCGGAATCATTCATGTGATGCACAACCATGATTTGTTCATAGCATTTAAAGCCATTGGCTCACGATCAAGAATCGTTCATATTATCCTCAGCCTTGAGCTTTTCATAGCATTTAGAAGCTTGGGCTCAGGGAATCTTAAGTCATTCATATCATCTATAACTTTAAACTCATAACCCAGAGTCATTCATGTCATCCACAACCCTGAGTAAAAAAGCAAATAAAATTCATATCATCCATAGCTTTGAGTTGTACCCAGCATCTAGAGGCTTGACCTCACGGGATCCTGAGTTGTTCATATCATCCATAATGCTATAATAACTACAAGCCTAAGTTATTAATAGCATTTAGAACGTTAAGCTCATGACTCAGAGTTGTTCTTGTCAACTATAGCCTTAAGTTGTTCATAGAATCTATAGCCCTGAGCTTACTAACTAAGGTCGTTCATGTCATCCATAGCCTTAAACTATTCATATCATTTAGAGCCATAGGCTCACGACCAAGAATCGTTCATATTATCCTCAGCCCTAAGCTGTTCATAGCATCTAGAGGACTAAACTCATGAAATCCTGAGTTGTTCATACCATCTAATACCTTGATTTCTTCATAGCATCCAAAGTTGTAAGCTCATGACCCGGAGTAGCTCGTGACATCCATCATCCTTAGTTGTTCTTACAATCTAAAGCCTGGAGCTCACAACCCGAACTTCTTCTTGTCAAACATAACCATGAGTAGTTCATAACATCTAAAGCCTTGAGCTCAGGACCTAGGGTTGTTTATAATATCCATAACCTTTGAGTTGTTCATAGAATATAGAGGCTTGAACACATGGTGTAGAATCATTATTAACATCCAAAGCCTTGAGTGGTTCATAGCATCTAGAGGCCTCAGGTCATAGGAGACTGAGTCATTCATATCATCCGCAACTATGAGTTGTTCATAGAATCTAGAGCCTTAGGCTTATAAATTTGAGTCTTTTATGTTAACCACAACCCTTAGTTTCTCATAAAATCTAAAGGCTTGAGCTCATGACCCGGAGTCGTTCATGTCATCCACAAGCCTGAGTTGTTAATAACATCTACAGTCTTCAGCTCATGACCCAAATTTGTTCATGTCATCCAAAGCCCTAAGAAGTTCATAGCATCTAAAGGCTTGAGCTCATGACATAACATCATTCATATCATCCAAAACCCTTAGTGGTTCATAGCATCTAAAGGCTTGATCTCACGAGATCCCGAATCATTCATATCATCTACAACTTTGAGTTGTTCATAGCATCTAGAGCCTTTATCTCATGACCCATAGTAGCTCATGTAATCCATAACCTAAACCTATTCATAGAATTTAAAGCCTTGAGCTCACGACCCTGAGTCATTCATGTCAACCATAACCCTGTGCTTTTCATAACATCTTAAGCCTTGAGGTCATGACCCAGAGTCATTCATGTCATCCATAAGTCTGAGTTGTTCATAGAATCTAGCAGCCTAAGCACATGAGATCACAACTCATTCATTTCATCTACAACTCTAAGTTATTCATAGCATTTAGAGCATGACTTGGAGTCATTCATGTGAACCAAAGGCTTGAGAAATTCATAGCTTCTAGAGGAATTTTCTCACAAGATCCAAAGTGGTTCATAACATTTGGAACTCTAGATTGTTTGTAGCATCCAGAGTCCTGAGCTCATGAACCTAAGTAGCTGATGTCATCCATAGTCCTAAGCTATTTATAACATCTAGAGCCCTCATAACTCAGAGTAGCTCATCTCATCAACACCCATGAGTTGTTCAAAACATTTAGAGCCTTGAATTTATGACCTAGAGTCATCCACAACCCTAAGCTATTCATATAATCTAGAGGCTAGAGTTCACATTGTCTATAGCCTTGAGTAGTTCATAGTATCTAGGGGCCTGAGCTCATGGGATCCTAAGTTGTTCATATCATCCATAACTCTTACATGTTCATAGCATCTAAATCCCTTAGTTGACGACCTAGGGTTTTTTAGGTTAACCACAACCCTATGCTATTCAAAGTATCTAGAGCATTAAGCTCATGATCCAGTGTCATTAATGTCATCCACAACCCTAATTTGTTCACACTATCTAGAGCTCAGAGCTTATGACCCATAGTCATTCATGTCCACCACAACTCGAACTATTCATTGCATCTAGAGCCATAAGCTCATGACTCGAAGTCGTTCATTTCATCCACAACCCTTATCCATTCATAACATTTAGAAGCTTGAGCTAACGATGCATAATCATTCATATCATCCATTGCCCTATGTTGTTCAAAGCATCTAGAGGTTGGAGCTTAAGGGATCCCAAGTCGTTCATATCATCCATTACTCTAACATGTTCATGGCATCTAGATTCCTAAGCTCATGACTTGGAGTTGTTCACCTCAACCAAAGCCTTGAGTGGTTCATATCTTATAGAGACTTGTGCTAATGGGATGCTAAGTTGTTCATATCATTCATAACTCTAAGTTGTTCATAATATCCAAAGCCTTGAGCTCACGACACGAAGTAGCTCATGTCATCCACAACCCTGTGTTGTTCATAGCATCTAGGCCTTAAGCTTATGAACTAGAGTAGTTCATCTCATCCACACCCTTGAGTTTTTCATAGCATTTAGAGCCTTGTGCTTACAACCTAGAGTCATTCATATCGACCACAGCCATGAGTTGTTCATAGTATCTAAAGTGCTAAGATCAAGACCCATAGTCGTTAATGTCATCCACAAACCTAAGCGGCTCATAGCATCTACAAGCCTGAATTGATAGGATCCTGAGTCATTCGTATCATTCATAACTCTGAGTTATTTATAGCATTTAGAGGCTTGAGCTCATGATACAGAATCTTTCATAGAATCCACAACCTTGAGTGGTTTATAGCATCTAAAGGCCTAAGCTCATGAGATCCTGAGTCGTTCATATCATCCATAATTCTGAGTTGTTTATAATGTCTAGAGCCTTAAGCTCACCACCTAGAGTAACTCTTGTCATCCGCAGTCCTGAGTTGTTCATATCATCTAGAGACATGAGCTCACGACCCAGAGTCATTCATGTCATCCATACTTGAGTTGTTCAACGTATTTAGAGGCTTAAGCTCACAACATGAAGCCATTCATGTCATCCACAACCCTTGTGTGTTGATAACAACTAGAGCCATGAGTTCACGTGATTTGGAGTCGTTCATTCATCCATAATGTTGAGTTCTTGATAACATCCATCATTCTAAGTTTATGACCCAGAGTTGTTCATCTTAACCATAACCTTGAGTTTTTCATCAATTCTATAACCTTGAGCTCATGAGTTAGATTCATTCATATCATCCACAACCCTAAGCTTTTAATAGCATCTAGAGACCTAAGGTCATGACCTCAAGTCAATCATGTAAACAAAACCCTTGAGCTCATGACTCGAAGTCGTTCATGTCATCCATAGCCCTAGCATTTTCATAACATATAAAGCCCTAAGCTCAAGACTTGGAGATATTCATGTCAACCATAGCATTGTGTTGTTCATAGCATCTATATTCGTGAACTCACGACTCGGAGTCATTCATGTCAACCATAGCCTTAAGTTGTTCATAGCATCTAAAGCCTTGAGCTCACTACCCGAAGTTATCATTGTCATCTACAACCTTGAGCTATTCATCGCATTTAGAGCCATGAGATGATGACCAAGAATCGTTCATATCAACTATACCCTTGACCTGTTTGTAGCATCTAGAGGCCTAAGCCCATGGCATCCAAGTCCTTTAGATTTTCTATAACCCTAACCTATTTACAATATCGAAAGCGCTGAGCTAATAATCGAGAGTAGCTCACGTCATTCACAGCTCTGAGTTGTTCATAGCATTGAGAGCCCTAAGATTACAACCTATAATCGTTCCTTTTAACCACACCCCTAGGCTGTTCATGAACCATACTCATTCATGTCAACGACAACCTGGAGATGTTTGTAGCATCTAAAGCCTTAAGCTCACGACTCGGAATCATTCATCTCATGCACAACCCTAAGTTGTTCATAACATTTAGAGCCCTCATCTCATGACATAGAGTCATTCATGTCAACCATAACCCTGAGTTGTTCATAGCATAAAGAGCCCTCAGTTGACGACCTACAATCGTTCATGTCACCCATAACCTTGAGTTTTTCATAGCATTTAGAGCCCTGAGGTCATGACCTAGAGTCATTCATGTCATCAATAGCCTTAAGCTATTCTTATGTTCTAGAGCCATGAGCTCATGACCAGAAGTCGCTTATGTCAATGATAGCCTTGAGTTGTACATAAGATCTAAAGCCCTGAGCTCAAGACCTGAAGTCATTCATGTCATCCACAGTTCTCAACATTTTATAGCATCTAGAGTCCTGAGCTCACGACATAGAGTTTATCATGTCAACCACAACCCTAAGCTATTCATATCATTTAGAACCTTGAGCTCATGACCTAGAGTCATTCATATCATCTACAAGTTTTTTTTTTGTTCATAGAATCTAGCACCTTAAGCTCATGGCCCGAAGTCGTTTATGTTATCTAAAGCCTTAGTTGTTCATAGCATCTAGAGACCTAAGCTCACTACTAGAATTCATTGATTTCATCCATAACCCTGAGTTGTTCATAGCATCTAGAACCCTAAGCTCGTGACCTTGAGTTGTTTATGTAAACAACAACCCTAAGCTATTTATTACAACTAGAGCCCCGAGTTGTATGTAGGATCTAGAGCTCTAATGTATTCATAGCATTTAGAGTTATGGGCCCAACACCAAGAATCATTCATATCATCCACACCCTTGAGCTATTCATACCATTCAGAGCCTTAAGCTAATGATGTAGAGTAGCCCATGTCATCCATAGCCCTGAGTTGTTCATTGTATCTAGAGCCTTAAGCTCATGACCTAGAGTTTTTTCTCTCAACCATAACTTTAAGTTGTTCATAACATCCAGAGCCTTGAGCTTAATACCTAGAGTCATTCAATTGAACCATAACCTTAAGTTACTTATAGCATCGAAGGCCCTGAGCTCATGACTTAGAGTTATTCATGTCATCAACAATCGTAATCTTTTCATAGCATCCAGAGCTCTTAGCTCATGACCTGAAGTCGATCATGCCAACCATAGTCTTAATCTACACATAACATCTAGAGCCTTAACCTCATGACCTAGAGTTGTTCATATCATCCACAATCCTGAGCTTTTCATAGCATCTAGAACATTGAACTCACGACTTGGAATCATTCATGTCCTCTAGAACTAGGAGTTATTCAAAGAAACTAGAGCCTTGAGCACATGACCCAAAGTTGTTCATGTCATCTAGAGCCCTAAGCTATTCATAACATTTAGAACCCTTAGCTCACCACTTGAAGTTGTTCTTATCATCCATAACTTAAGTTGTTCATAGCATCTAAATCCCTAAGTTCACATCCTACAGTTATTCATGTCAACCACAATCTTGAGTTGTTCATAGTATCTAATGTCCTAAGCTTATGAGCCTGAGTAGTTCATGTCATCCACAACCCTGAGTTGTTCACAACATCTAGAGCTTAGGGCTCACAACCTTGAGTTGTTGATAGCCTCTAGAGCCTTGAGCACATAGGTTCCCGTGTCATTCATATCATCCAAAATTCTTATACGTTTATAGCTTTTAAAGCCTTAAGCTCATGACCTGGGGTCTATCATGTCAACCATAACTCGAACCTGTTCATAGTATCTACAACCTTGATTTCATGATCTAGATTTGTTCAGTTCATCCACATCACTGAGATCATGATGCAAAATCATTCATATCATCCATAACCCTAAGTTGTTCATACAATCTAGAGGCCTTAGCTCTTAGGATCCTAAGTCGTTTATATCATCTACAACATTGATCTATTCATAGTATCGAGATTCCAATGCTTATGACGTAGAGTCATTCATGTCAACCACAACCTTAACCTGTTCATAACATCTAGAAGCCTGACCTCATGACCCAAAGTAGTTCATGTGAACCATAAACCTTAGCTATTCATAGCATTTAGGGTCATAGGCTCACAACCAAGAATCGTTCATAACATCCATAACCCTGAGCTATTCATAGCGTCTACATTACTGAGCTCAAGGGATCCCAAGTCGTTCATATCATTCACAACCCTGAGCTGTTCATAGCATTCACATCATTGAGCTCACAATCTGGTGTAGCTCATGTCATCCACAGCCTTTAGCTATTCATAGCATTTAGAGCCTGATTCGTTCCCAATTGGTGTCTCAGCTGATTCATGTCCTCTCAATGGTCCCTGACAGTGGTGCCATTTGATTCGTGTCCATTTGGTGTCCCTTGATTGTGGTCCTCAGAAGGGAGTAATCAACAAAATTTATAACCTATTACACCATGTACTAGGATAGCCTTAGCTAGCATAGCATAGTGGCTCTAGGGTCGTTCACTGGGATGGGTTTTCACTTCACAATTGATATTAATTCAAAGATGAATTGGTGCCTTTTCATTTCAAGGTTAGCTTTAAAGGAAAACATAATCTTTGGTGGAAAAGGTTTGGTTTTAAGCTAACCAAAAATAGTAACTGATTTTAATTACAAAGAAAAGTGTTTCTTGGAGTTTAGATCACTAGGCTCAGGTTCCTCATACAAAAAGGGAGTTCCGGTCACGCATTAGAGAATTAACATATAGTTAATTCTCTAACCGGTGTGGTATAGATGCTTCCCCTTAATGGGTTCAAACACTAATTCCCTCTCACTGATGCAACTTGCAATGGCTCGTGCCTCTCACCTAGCATTTGCCATTCAAGGTGATCTTTAACCTTGGATTACCCGCCAAAAGCTTGCAAGAGATAACTAATGGATGTCTCCTTAGAGTCCAAAAGCTTACCAAGTGTTGGCAATTCTAGAAAATCCTACCTTCAAGTCACTTCCCAAAAGCTCGCAAGAGGTAAACTAGTGCATCTCCATGGACGGAGATCACTTGCCTTACCAAATGTTGGCCCAGGTGATTTAAAGGCGTTTTAAGTTAACTAAAAAGATAAAAACCATTAACGGGTCACACTTTCTCTTTATTAAAAACTAAAACAACAAAACTTCCAATTTATGCATGAGGAAACTTACCCGGCTTTCTTCACTCCAAGAGACGAAGAGCCTAGCCTCTCATCCTCTGAGGAAAAATCCTCAGAGTTTGATTGACTAGAAAGAAAACTAATGAGAAAACAAAAATATGAAGAAGAAACAGAGCAAGTGCTCTGTTCGTCGATTCCATATATATCGTTTTTAAAGAAAATGACAAACCATATATAAGAGGTTATTCACCCTTTGTTCTTACTTAAAGACTAAGGAATCCTATGATAGGTGGATTACAAGGAGAGTTTGGGGATTTAGACATCAAATATCTAAAGCAAAATATCTCAAAATGTCGGTCGGAAATATCGGGAAGCTTCAGGAGAAATTCCATTGCACTGTGCAAAATGGAGACTTGGTCTCAGTATTATCAGAGTTTGCTTTTTTATTGTGGGCGGAAATGGATCCAGCGAATCGCGAATGTCTGACGAGCCAAGCTGTCTGGGGAATCTGAATTGTCGGTCGCGGATGCTCTCCGGGTAAGCGCTATCAGAGGATCCGGATATGTCTGACCGGGGAAGTTGAAACGCCATGCTCTCCCCTCCGGCGTCAGGTGCCGGATGTAAAATATCCGGAGAAGGTGGAATGTCGGCCGGACAGAATTCTTCCCCCGGGTGGAATGAGCTATGTCGTGTGTCGCAAGGGGGGCTGTCTGCATGTGCAAGGTGTAGGGACCCTTCCACCCGATGGCACGGAGCGCGCATCGCTATCCGGAGCAACTCCATCCGGATTCCCCAAGAGAGAAGCACACGACACTCGTGAACATCACACCCCGAATATGTTGTCCGAATCTTTGACTAAAGTGAGCAAGCCTTGCTACGTCATTCCGACAGCTTGCCACAGCCCACGTTCCGCCGCTCTCCGATGGTGTGTCCGGACGCCCTGTCCGGACATCTTTGCCATGGATTCCAAAGAACTCTCCTCAATCTCGGATTGCTTTGATGATCAAAAAGCTATCAAAACACCAAAACTTAACACAATTTGATTAGAATTGATTGCAAAGGTCCTTAATATGTTAATTGGGTTAAAAAGTGATAACTACTACTCAAAAGTGTTTAAAAGAGTTAATTACAAGCTATCAAATAGCACTTTTTGAATAGTAATCAGAGCCTTGAGCTCACAACGTAAAGTCATTCATATGATCTATAGCCTTAAGTTTTTCATAGCATCTAGAGCCCTGAGCTCACAACCCAAATTCATTCTTATCAACTATAGCCTTGAGATGTTCATAGCATTTATAGTCCTAAGCTCATGACCTGATGTTGTTCAAGTCATCTACAACCCTTGGCTATTCATCGCATTTAGACCATAAGATCACCTCTAGAATTGTGTATATCATTCTCGGTCCAAAGTTGTTCATAGCATCTAGAGGCGTGAGCTCATGACCTGAAGTTGTTTATTGCAGCCATGTCATGACTATTCATAAGATCTATAACCCTGAGCTCATGGCCCAGAGTCTTCGTGTCAAATGCAACCCTAAGCTTTTCATGGCCTTTAGAGCCATAGGCTCATGACTTAGAATCACTCATATCATCCTCAACCCAAAGTTATTCATAGCATTTAGATGCCTCTACTCATGACCCCGAGTAATTGATTTCAACCATAGTTCTAAGTTGTTCATAGCACTTAGAGCCCTAAGCTCACGACCCATAGTCATTCATGCCAGCCACAAACTTAAGTTGTTCAAGGCATTTTTAGCTAGAGGCTCACGACCAATAATAGTTCATATCGTCCTTATTCCTGAGTTGTTCATAGCATCTAAAGGCTTGAGCTTATGACCTATAATCGTTCATATAAGCCATAGCCTTGAGTTATTCACAACATCTAGAGCTCTAAGCTTAAGACCTTGAGTTGTTCATGTCAACCACAACCTTAAGTTGTTCATAGCATCTATAACATTGCACTCACGACCCAGGGTCAATCATGTCTACTATAAGTTATTCATAGCATTTAAATCCATAGGCTCACAACTAAGAATCATTGATATCATCTTCAATCCTAAGTTGTTCATACCAACTAGAGGCTTGAGCTAATGGGATCTCAAGTCATTCTTATTATCCATAACCCTAATTTGTTCAAAACATCCAGAGCCTTGAGTTGACAGCTCGGACTCGTTCATGTTATCCACAAATCTAAGCTATTCATAACATCTAGAACCTTAAGCTCACAACCCGGAGTTGTTCATGTCAACCATAACCCAGAGTTATTTATAACATCTATAGTTTTGAGCTCATGACCTTGAGCCGTTCATGTCATTCACAGCCCTAAGCTATTCATAGCCTTTAGGGCCATGGTCTCATGACCAAGAATCATTCATATCATCCACAACCTTGAGCTAGTCATGGCATCTAGAAGCATGAGCTCATAGGACCCTGAGTCATTCTTATCATTCCCAAGCTTTGACTAATCATAACATCCAAAGCACTGAGCTCACAACATGGAGTAGCTCATCTCATCCGTAAACCTGAGTTATTCATGGTATCTAGAGCCATGAGTTGATGACTCAAAGTCATTCATGTCATCAATAGGCCTAAGCTATTTACAATGTCTAGAGCCCTCAACTCATGACTAATAGTCGTTTATGTCAGCCATAGTCCTGAGCTATTGATATCATCTCCAGCCCTAAGCTCATGGTCCAATGTCCTTCATGTCATCCATAGCCCTAAGTTGTTCATAGGATTTATAGCCTTGAGCACACAACCCAGAGTCATTCATGTTATCCACAACCTTGAGTTGTTCATATCATCTTGAGCCTTGACTCACGACCTAAAGTTGTTCATTTCATCAACAACCCTAAACTATTCATAGCATCTAGAGCCTTGAGTTCACAACCTAGAATTGTTTATATCATCCTTAGCCTTGAGTTGTTCAGAGAATTTAAAAGCTTGAGGTCACGGGATCTCGAGTTGTTTTATCATCCAAAATACTGTGTTGTTCCAAGCATCTAAAGCCTTGAGCGGACAACCCAAAGTCATTCATGTCATCCACAACCCTGAGTTGTTCATAACATCTAGAGCCTTTAGCTCATGACCTAAAGTCATTCATGTCAACCACAACCCTGAGCTATTCATAACATCTAGAATTTTGAGCTTATAGCCCAAAGTCATTCATGCCATCCATAGCCTTGAGATATTCATAGCATTTAGGGTCATGGGCTCACTATCAAGAATCATTCATATCATCCACAACCTTGAGCTGGGCATAGCATCTAGAGGCCTGAGCTCACTCGGTCCCAAATCATTCATATCATCGGCAACCCTAAGCTGATCATAAAATCTAGAACCTTAAGCTTATGACCCAGAGTAGCTTATTTCATCCACAACCTTAAGTTGTTTATAGTATCTAGAGCCTTGAGCTCACAAATCAAAGTCATTCATGTCATTAAAAGCCCTAAGCTGCTCATAACATCTAGAGCCCTCATCTTACAACCCATAATCGTTCATGTCAAACATAGCGTTGAGCTGTTGATAGCATCTCGAGCCTTTAACTCATGACCTGATGTCATTCATGTCATCTACAACCCTGAGCTCTTCATGGGATCTACAGCCCTAAGCTCAGGACCCAGAGTCATTAATGTTATCAATAACCCTTAGTTATTCATACCATGTCGAGCCCTTAGCTCATGACCCGTAGTCATTCATTTCATCCACAGCCCTGAACTATTCATAACATATAGAGCCTTGAGTTCCTGACCCAAAATTATTCATATCATTTACAAACTTGAGTTGTTCATATCATCTATATCCTTGAGCTCATGACCTAGAATCATGCATATCATCCATCGTCGTGAGTTGTACATAGTATCTAGAGACCTCAGCTCATGTCCTAGCAAAGTTCATGTCATCGATAACCTTAAGTTATTCGTAGCACCTACAACCTCGAGCTCACTACCCAGAGGTGTTCATGTGAACCACCACCCTAAGCTATTCATAGTATTTAGAGCTCTGTGCTCGTGACCTAAAGTTGTTCATATCATGCACAACCCTTAAGTTGTTCATATCATGCACAACCCTTAGTTGTTCATAATATCTAGAGTCCTAAACCCATGACCCATTGTGGACCCTAACCCGATCCACCGATCAGCGTGGCTCGCTATTTTAAAGGTAAAAGGGAAAGCTGGGTTTCAAGTTTTGAAAAATTCGTCCCAATGAGGAACGGTTTTGTTTGGAGTCACCACTTAATTTTTATTTTCATTTTAAAATAGGGAAATTTTAAGTAAGAACAAAAACCCCAGCATGACTCCAGTCAGGAAAAAACGGTCTACGAAAACTAGATTCTAGGTCCGGGGATCAGGTTACTTATCGAGAAGGTACCTCATGCGAGGTAGCACCCCTCTAGGCCTAGAACTCAGTCTCTACTAATGAATTGGGTATATAGGAGCATATGGGTCAAAGATCAAATGAAAATTGGGCTAAACAACTGACATGAATCACATAGACTCGCCTAGTATTTAGCATGCACATACACTCAACAAGTTAAAATCAGAGTGCATACCTGAGGTCCAAAGCCAAGCGCTGCATAAAAGGTCAGTCAATAAGCTTAAATGCACAACAAATATGCATAGCAATCATGCACCAGGCATTCATGTGAATTTCATTATCCAAAGTCGAAGTGCATACCCGTGGTCCCCAGCCATGCACTGCTAGGAAAAGGTAATGCAAGTAATACAAGCATACAACATGCACTCTCAATCAAACATCAAATCTCATACCCAAAAGGGAGGGAAGCAGATAGAAATGAAATAAATGGTTTACTTTCTTTTGCATACATTCCTCTAAATTCCATCAAGCCAAACCATGCACACTTAACCCACATTCATCCCATCCATGAAGTGGGCTCACATGAAATCTAACCAAACCAAACTCTGACCCTAAAGGTGGCCCACAAGTGCCTTGGAGCCTAAGGGCTCAAGCCACAATAAAAATGAAGCTTAAAACATGCTAAACTGGGGCTGCCTAGTAGAACCTATTGAACTGGTTCCCAACCGATACAATCGGTTGAGAAAAATTCTGAAACTTTATCAGCATATTCTTCGAAGAATCAGGAATCCAAAAAAAAAGGCACTCAACATTGAGCCCGGATGAGGGAGAACGGGGCTAAAACAATGCAATATGTTTATAAAATGGGGCTGGCTAGCAGAACCTGTTGAACCGGTTCCCAACCGATCTAAATGATTGAGAAAAATTCTGAAACTTTACTAAAAGATTCCTCGAAGAATAAGGAATCCATAAAAAAACGACGCTCAATTTCGAGCCCAGATGAGGGAGAACCAGCCAAAACAATGCAACATGTTTATAAAACGGGGCTGCCTAGTAGAACCTGTTGAGCTGGTTCCCAACCAGTTCAAACAATTGATAAAAATTCTGAAACTTTACTAGAAGATTCCTCGAAGAATAAGGAATCCATAAATAAATAGATAAAAATGGTGCACGATCCCGAGTTCGGATGAGGGAGATATGATCGAAACAAGCCCAAGTGCTCCATATTCAAACCTGCTCCTATGAACTCGAGCTGAACTGAAATTTTGGGGATGGGTCGAGCCGATTGAGAAAAAAAATGTGAAATTTTGATAGAATATTCCTTGAAGAACAAGGAGCCTATTAAAAAAATGGTGCACTATTCCAAGTTTAGATAAGGAAGATATGATCGAAACAAGCCCAAGTGCTTCGTATTTGAACCTGTTCCTATGAACTCGGGCTGAACTGAAACTTTGGGGACCTCACTTCCTTCCTTTAGCATGATGTGAACAACTAGGGAATTGGCCATGACGACACTCCAAAATGAACTACACACTTGCACTACATTGGACCGCAGATGAACCTACACAAGGCTCAAAAACGAATCAAGCCCGAAAGGGTGGCCATGGCGGTGCCATATGAAAAAAAAAATATTGGGTGCATGTGACACCCCTAAGATAAATGCAAGTGTTGAAGGACAAAATTGAGGGTCTACAAATATGCCCCTCTTCAGTAGAGTGAATGAATGAATGAAACGCGAGTGGGAAGTGCAAGCAATGAATGAGTGAAATGAACTCTAGTGAGGAATTCAAATGACCAACAATTTTGTCCCCACACAACAATAAAGAAGGCTAAGGGAAATGAGTCATGCTAATCGAATGGACTAGGGGATCCAGACATAATGCCGGAGAAAGCTAAAGGAATCTGGACACGATGTCAGAGAAGACTAAAGAAAATTGGACGCTATGCTGGAAAATATCAGGAGATCCGGACACGATGCCGAAGTATGATAAAACAAAAGGGATCAAGTCCGGGTAAGTACTAGAGAACCCAAGGAAATCCTGGCACGATGTCGGAGAAGAGATCGTATCCGGGCGAGTACCGAAGAATATGAGACAAATAGATGATCGAATCCGAGAGAGTATCGGAGAATCCAAGAAAGAAAGGATCGTATTCGGATGAGCACCGGAGAATACGAGATCGTATCCGGGCGAGTACCAAAGAATACGAGACAGGCGGAGGATTGAATCTGAGTGAGTATCTGAGAATCCAAGACAGGAAAGGATCGTATCCGGGGGAGTACCGGAAAAGGGTTTGGGAAACTACTGGAAAATGATCCGGGTGAGTACCGGAGTAGGGTCCGGGCGAGTACCGAAAAAGGGTCCGGGTGAGTACCGGAGAAGGGTCTGGCCGAGTACTGGAGAAGGGTCCGGGTGAGTACCAGAAAGGGGTTCGGGAGAGTACCGAAAAAGGGTCCGGGTGAGTACCAGAAAGGATTCAGAGGAGTATCGAAAAAGGGTCCAAGCGAGTATCGAAAAACCCAAAAAAACTAGCCAAGCACAACAACACAAAGAAAGAGGGTGTATGCCCTAGTATGAACATGAGAATGCCACTAAATGATTTGAATAAGCAAGAAATCAAACATCTCAATCATGAAAGACAAAGGGGTATGCCTTAGTGCGACGTCTAGAAAATGCCAATAAATGACAAGCGAGAAAACAAGAACACCACTAACATGATGAAAAGAAAAGGGGTATGCCCTTGTAGAACAACTCAGAAATATGACTAGAGGTGAAAAGAAAAGGCTATGCCCTAGTCTAAGATATCCATACCCTGTTAGAATCCCATAACCGTACATATGGTCAAAATCAGAGAGCTGAAAACATCACAAACATTCATTCCTAGAAGAACATCGACTTTATTCCACAACATCCAATATCCCCAAAAAACTGATATGGGGTATGCCCTAGTGTGTACATCTGATATGCAAGTGCCTCAATAAAAAAAGACAACTTTGAAATATCTCCCTGAAGACCCAATCATCTGGATAAGTGAACATGACAAAGTATGGGGTATGCCCTAGTGTGCACACCCAAAAGGTCGACGAATACGCATGAATCTGATCCTGAGCCATCTCTCATAAGCAAGCTATTGTATGAAGAAACTAAGCTGAATGTGGGGGCCTACTAAAAAACTGATTCCAAGTGTCACTTGGTGAAATGGGCTGCCTACGTCCCAATATAAGAACTGATGCCATCATGCAAGGATAGGGGTATACCCTAGTATGAATATAACAAACCAGCAAGCGGAGGGGGCCCTGGATAGTCTCAACTCTTTGCATCATCTGTCTTTGATCATGGACCAAAGGCAAAGAGACAAAACGAAAAAGTAGTATGCGATCCTTGTTATCCTTCAAGAAATAGAGCCCTATCGGTATCCTGTACTTCAATCAGTAGACGAAGTCTGTCCGAATGAAATGCGTCAAAGCAAACATGAGATCTCATGGCCTCAGGGTGGTCTTACGACTCGGACCGTAATGAAGGCTAGGGGTAAAAGGTGAATGAAATGATGGGAAACAAAGGCCCAAATACCCAATAGATAATGCCTAGCCTCTATGTGTGCAATGCTAAATATAGAAGGACCATGTGAGTAAAGTGACTCAATCTTACATCCAAATAAACAATGTCCAACAACTGGTGATGTGCACCAAAGAACACGTCGTTCATGAAACGAGACGAGGATCGACGAGGGTAAAAAAAGGCAAAAAGGGATAAGACGAGTGAGGAATGGGTGTAGAAGAAAATGAAGAAACAAGCTGGGATAAAAGTGTAGCAATGTGTGATAATGACGAACAACTCATCCCATGAACGCCAAATCGAAGCAAGTCACTATATGAAGGGAGTAGTAATATAGATAATGATCCAAGGAGCCTAGTGCAAAGGAAACCCAAACCTCACTCCCAATATGTCTCTCAGATCCATGGAGAAAAGGATCGTACAATGCTCTCACCGACTCTCAAAAGAAGAATAAGTCTCTCAAACCCAAAATGACCTATGACGATCAAGTCATGATACTGTTGATAAACCATGAAAGGCCTAATGACATGAACATTGAACGAGCACTAGTTTCATTTTTTTTTTTTTGCATAGAACAACCGACAAAGTAAGCCAACGGCCATACCAGCATGATCTAACAAATGTACCTCAAATCCCAAACCCAAATGGTCCCCTCAAACTAAAACTTCTAGATCAAAACCTATGGGTGGAACGGATGGTGTGACAAGCCTAACCTATAGCTTTGGGATGAAAGTGCATCATCATCACACAAGATAAGATAGAAGCAAAAAGAATCGAAAGGATAGAAACAAAACTCAAAGATAGACAAAGTGAAGATGCATAATGTAGGAAAGAAGAAATCATGAATGACCCAAAAATGAAATAAACGAACAATGACATAATGGACTCACAATACTCACCGATCCAGAAAATAAATGCAAAGCCACAAGAGGAGGCCCCCAACCCAGGTGAGAAAAAGTATGCAAGGCTAAGTGAACGAATAGGTCATAATGAATCGTGTGAGGCTCAACGGGCTAGCAATGTGATAGATCAATGTGTGGGTGTGCAATAGGGAATATGGCTACTTAAAACGATGGCCACCCATCCTCTAACCATGATCTCATGCGTAAAACTTCTTCAATTGATCCATGTTAACTGGCTCAGAAAAACTGATTTTCATCCACATTTGTTAACCAGGCAGCTCTCCCTCTCGGGTCAAATCCTAGATAACATACGACCCGCTCCAGCTTGGTCTAAACTTGCCTCTAGGGTTGTTGATCAATCCCTTAAGGACCTTCAAAACTAAGTCACCTTTCTGGAATTTCCTAGGCTTAACCCTTTTCCTGAATGCACAGGTCATTTTCCTCTAATAAGCCTGAACATGATATGCCGCCCTCAATCTCATATGATCTAGAAGGCTAAGCTGATCATAACGAGATTGAGCCCACTCGGTCTCAGATATCTACTGCTCTAATGCTACTCTCAAAGATCCCATCTCAATCTCAACAGGTAGCATTGCTTCCATACCATACACCAAGGAGTAAGGCGTAGCTCCGGTAGAGGTACGAAAAGAAATGCGATAAGCCCATATCGAGAAAGGGAGCTTCTCTGACTAATCCCGAGAAGTCTCAACCATCTTCCTCAAAATCCACTTAATATTCTTATCAGCAGCCTCAACTGCCCCATTAGTCTGCTGCCTATAAGCAGATGATCTATGATGCTGAATCCATACTCCTGAACCAATGTATCCACCTCGCCTTTGAAATGCACCCCTCTGTTTGAGATTAGCTCATGAGAGACTCCATATCAGCAGATGATATGTGATCTGATGAACTTGGCCACCTTGGCCACTGTCAATCTGCCATAAGAAGCGGCTTCCACCAACTTGGTGAAGTAATCAATGGCTACTAAGATGTACTCATGCCTACTAGAAGACTTGGGTGAGATCTTTCCAATAATATCAATACCCATAGTCACCGTGCATGTGAATTAGATCACCGTGCATCTAACACTCTGGAAACCTCTGAAGGAACTGACAACAATCTGCCTCCATAGTCAACCAGAAATAACCTATCCTCATAATCTTTCGGGCTAACATGTGTCCTTCCATGTATAGCCCACAAACTCCTACATGAACCTCTCTCATCACTCGATCTGCAGAGGCATAGTCTAGACATAACAACAATAGGCCATCAGGCGATAATTGTACAATGACTCTCCACAAATTACAAATCTAGTGGCTAAATGACTCAAAGCTCTCCTATCCTTGGCAGTGGCTGACTCAGGGTAAGCATCACATTACATAAATTGATAAATATCATGGTACCATGGTAGTCCATCCTGATCCTCGATATCTCCAATAAGACAACAATAAACTGGTGCAGACCTAGTCTCAATTAGCAATGGTCGAATGTCACTCCCGCAAGGATCTCAATCATAGAAGCCAAGGTGGCTAACGCATTAGTAAACTGATTTTCTGCCATGGGCAGATGTATATATCTAAACTCCTCAAACCTATCAACCAATAAATCCAAATAAGCATGATATGGTTTCAACTTCTCATCCCGAGTCTTCAAGATACCTTGAGTCTACTGAACAACCAAGTTGGAATCCTCATAGATTTCCAACTATCTAACTCCAAGATCGAGCTCAGTATCTAGGCCTGTAATGCAAGCCTCATACTCAACAACATTATTCGTCAGCCGGTGATGATCAAAGAATGCCAACTGGACTGATCTGGGAAAATGATCACCCTAAGGTGATATCAATAGAATGCCAATACCAAACCCTGACTGATTGGCGGTACCATCAAAGTACAACCGCCATCCTGCAATACTAGTCACTAAGACAAGCTACTCATCAAGGAAATCATTGTCAACTGATCTATCATCAGATACTGGCAAAGAAGCCAAATGATTTGCAACAGTGCTCCCTTTTACTGATTTCTACGTGACATACTAAATATCAAACTCGGTTAGTAGCACTAACCATCTCATGAGCCTACTAGTCAAAATAGGCCTGTCGAACAGATATCTCAATGGATCTAATCGTGAGACCAATAATATGGAATACTCAATCACATAGTGTCTCAACCTTCTGGTGGTCCAAACCAGTGCCAAATGGAGGCGTTCAATCATAATGTATCTGCACTCATACTCGAGCATCCTCTTACTGAGATAATAAATGGCTTGCTCTTTTCCTGAATCATCGAGCGGAGCTAACATGCATCCCATGGCAATGTCCGATACTGACAAGTACAAAAGCAGAGGGTGCCCTGGCATAGGTGGTACTAAAACTGGAGAAGAAATGAGACACTCCTTAATCTTCTCGAAAGCGCACTGGCAATCATCATCCCAAACTGTAGGCTGACTCTTTCTTACAAGACGGAAGATAGGCTCGTATATGTCTGTCAATTTGGTAGTGAAACAACTGATATACTGTAATATGCCAAGAAAGCCTCCGATCTCTCTCTCAGTCCTCAGAGCAGGCATGTCAAGTATGGCTTTGATCTTTTCTGGATCAACCTCTATACCACGCTCACTAACGATATGCCCAGCAATTTCTAAGAAGCTACTCCAAATGTGCACTTCTTAGGATTCAACCTTAAACCTGAACTGTCTGATCCTCTCAAAGAATCTCTGTAAGGTTGCTAAGTGATCTGCCCCTATCTCGAGACTTCACTTATCATGTCATCCACATATACCTCAATATTTGTATACATCATGTCAAGGAATAGAGTAGTAGCAGTTTCTCTGATAGATGGCCCCTTGCATTCTTCAACCCAAATGGCATAACCCGATAGCAATAAGTACCCCACTTAGTGATAAAGAAGTCTTCTTCATATCCCTCTGAAGCCATTTAAAATTTGATTATAACTGAAAACCCATCATAAATGATAACATCGAATGCCCTGTAGTACTATCAACCAACATATCAATTGTGGGATGGAAAATAATCCTTAGGACTGCCTGTTAGATCCGAAATTCAACACAAACTCTAACTTTGCCGTCCTTTTTTAGGAACAAGGACGCATTAGGCACAGCCATTCAGGATATAATCAACCACTGATAGGAAACAACACTGAGTATGAGCTGTTTCTTAATCTCTTCCTAACCCCTGTAAACTCCACTCGAGGGGTAATCTCCTACAATTTATGCTTAACTAGTCTTAGCATGTGGCAGGATGGACAAACGATTTGCTCGACTATAAGAGATCAAGGCCTAGCATGTCCTCATTATGACCATTGCAAACTAACATCCAGGTATGACCTAAGTATGTCAATCAGTCTACTCTCTCGTCAGGTAGACAAGGGAGGTGTTAATCCTTAAGCTTCCCTAGGTAGATCAGGGTCCCGAAATTCTACTAACTCAATTCTTACAAAACGGGTGATTACTTTTTTTTTCCTCTGAATCAAAATCAAATCTGCTGATCACTCAATGGGCCATCTGGGCTCTCACATTCATCAAACATCATGTATCATATGTCATGCGGTGTCAGGTGGTACAATAAGGGAAAACGTAGGGACACAGGTGATACTCGAAAAACACTCATATATTTCTTACTTCTTACACAACCACATCATACCAAAGCGGAGTGAGAACCGGGACATTGTGTTAAAAAAAGAGGTGGGTCCACAAATCGAATGCTCCCTCAACAAATAATACGATCAGGGAGTAACAATAGTAACAGAGTCATCATCATCTAATCTCAAGCAAAAAACCCCAAACATATTCACAGCAGAAACGAGGCTCAGCGGGCCTACATCCAGATACGACCAGTGCCAATCATATCCCCCATGGGTTTCATTTGTGCAAAGCATCATAAAGAGTACATCATCAATGTTAATCACAGGAACTCCGAACAAATCGAAATCAGGAGTAGGGACAGTGTAGACTGCCCATCGAGAAACGACCTACCCCTATCATGTCC
>JBAPGN010001888.1:0-15816 GCA_037355405.1 Vitis amurensis | reverse complement strand
CCCACCACTTAGTCATCAGGAGCGCATACAACCCTAGTTCTTTCTGGCAGGCCCACCACCACTAGATCATCCTGGAAGCGCACCACCATCTAGTTCTCCTAGCAGCCCACCACTACTAGATCATCCTGGAAGCCCACCACCACCTAGTTTTCCTGGTAGCGCACCACCACCCGGTCGTCCTCGAATTGCATCACTACTTGATTCTCCTGGCGCACAGGCGCCTTATCTTCCGCCTAGGCCACCTTGTCATCTTGATTCACCACCAACTAGTCTTCAGCCTAGACCACCATCTCATCTTGGTGCACCACCATATGATCTTCCGCCTAGACCACTAGCTCTTGCTTGTGCATCACCACCTGGCCTTCTGCCTAGACCTCCAGCTCGTCATTCTTGTCATCCACCTTTTCATATTTGTCCTTGTCATCCGCCTAGATCTCCACCTGTTCATATTGTTCGTATGTCTAAACCTCCACCTAGGCCATACATTGGGGGAAAGCCACCACCATATTATCCACCAAAATCAACTACACCCATTAGGGGGCCAGCATCAAGCTCAAGGACAAAGGGAGGGAATCGAGGAGCATGCATTATTCAAACATTTTGTTCCCTCCAATACCCTACACTTTCTCACCAACCAAACATGACCCTATAGCCTTGTAACATACTGACCGGGTGTGGACCCGCATTTTTCACGTGCGTCCCCACTCGATCGGCGAGACTCGCTTTTTATTTGTGAAAAATTAATTTTAGAAAAGTTGGAGTCGCCACTTATTTTATTTTTATTTTGAAGGGAAAATAAAACAAGAAAGAAAAACCCTAGAATGTGACTCCATAATTTTTGGAAAAAGCATGTCTTTGAAAAACCCGAGTCTTGGTCCGGGGATCAGGTTACTTATTGGGAAGGTACCTCTAGGAGGTAGCACCCCTCTAAGCCCTAAAGAGGTCTCTACTGACAAAGTTAGGGGAAGTGTGGCCATTAATTAGTTAATTATGGATACCTAAATAGACTAGATGATTTCGAATATTGCATGCCTAACAAGATCGAATAACAATGAAGGAAAGTTAAGGATGCGTACCTGGACGGCTTCTCAAGCGCTATCATAAAACATAAGAAATTAGTTTGGAAATACATCACAACATTTGTTTTATTCAAGCAAATCAAGCATATATCAAAACATCCAAAAATCACATCATGTATGGAAAAATAGTCATTAATAACACATGTGTCCATGGGATTCTCAAAAATAGGTGTGAAGGAGCGTACCCGGATAGCAAGCTAAAACGCCACTATGGGAAACAAGATTGGCTAATAATAGGTGCATAATAATCTCACGTATCTCAAAGAGAAAGCACAATTAATCAAATGTCAAACAAACACTATTGAAGAGGGTATCATGAATGTCGGGCCCCCACCAAAGCCCTAATTAATTTTGCATGAATTGATTCTATGAATTCCATTGTTTGGAATCATGAAGTTTGTTCATGCTTGAGAAAAAATCGAGAAAATCAGTTGAAAATCAAATAAAATAGTGAAAACGCGTGCCGGAAGGAAAATGGCAGCAAAAAGGTGTTGAAATCCGGATTTTATTGCCTAGAGAAGGTCTAAAGATGAATTTTTCAAAATTAAGAATGTTTAGTTGAACAGTGGTTCAAAAATTCAATTTAAAACAGTAAATTTCCAATCAAAGAACAAGGAGAGGAAGATGCTTGTAGCAAAGTTGCTATGATGGAGTGGTGCTTGTGAATGAGATTTGAGACTGTCTTGCTGGTGTGTTCTGTAGAACTGAATAAAATTATGTTGACCCTCAAATCTGAATTTTGCAACTTGGATTCAGAATCGGCAGCAACATTAGAGTTACTGACAATGGCAAGCTCTGATTCTTCATTACTCCATATACATCAATGACCTTGTTTTGGTTGCATCTTCATTCTGACATCTACAGGCTGTATGTCGTGGCCCACATTCTGTTTTAGCCTCGGGTGGAAATTGATGCAGTATACTCCGTGGTGTATTCCAACACCATTTTCATGTCCATGGACTGGTGAAGGTGAGCTTCCTTAGGCTAGACGGACTTTGCAGAAGTTGTTTTAGATGCCCATTGAATTGTCTCTGGTTTGATGACCGTCTGAATTAGGTGGAACCATTTTCTGATTTGGAGGGTGAGTTTCTTTCGTTAATTCCTCATGACAGCTCAAAGGAGAAGACAATGACACCATAATTGCAGGATGACATAAGATGATTTCAGCCACTTCTTGAACTGTAGAGAAAAGAACTCCACTGATTGTTGAACAACCAAAATCAGGTCTCAGAACCAATAGTTCATCCAGTATTCTTTCCGTAAGGATGAAGCAAACTTCAAAAAGATGTTTCAATTCATCTAATGGCCTTATTCTATAGTATGATTATGTCTGATGGGTCCAGGATAGCATTGCATGTTCTCATTTTCTTCTTCTATGTGCTTCTTCAAATCTGAATCACTTACAATTTGACCATCGATTCTCTATGAATGATCACGGGAACTCTCTACATCAGAGTGAGAACCTTCACCTGATATTTGCCCCAATTCCTCCAAGGAGTGTTTGGCAGCTTCAGAACCGTCAAGAACTATACCTTTATACTCTTCATCTATAGCTGAGCCTTCAACCTTAGATTTTTCTAGGGGTCCTGATGTCGTTTGACTGCTGTCTGCTCTTAGCAACAACTTCCATTTGGTCGGATAAGACATTGGTAGACTGCTTGATCCGTTTGGAATTTAAACCCTGCATGCTCAGCACTACACCTTCGAGAAACAGACAACAAGTTTGCTGCCTTGATTCAGTATCTGGGTGGGTAGTATTGTGTCTATTGGATGATTGAAGCTCTGCCACAGATAGATAGAATTATGGCCTGCAAGTGCAAAGTTTCCAGTTACTTGAAATGCTTTCAAAATCACGGTTCCAGTTTACATCTGCAGTCATTGACTCAAGTAAATTCGTATCAGCTTGGGTGGCTTTTGATTCCAAAAGCTCTAACAACAACATGGTTCTCAAATATCCGAACAACAATGTCCATACTTGAATCAAGAAATTCTTTAGTAGCAGTCTATGCTGTCCCTGCTGGAGCCATTGCAGGAGAAACTAAGCTAACTGCCAACAAGGTTCTAGCCAGTGGGATCCCATTCTGACGTTTCAGTTTTGGTGACTGATAACTTTCTAATTGTCCCTGCAAATAATGTAAACCAGTAGTTGCATTGAACGAATTGCCATTCAGAGCAAGGATCTGAATGCTTGTAAGGCCATCAAAGAAATCAGCGAGGATGGTGTCGACTTCATTGTAATCGAAGAAGGCGAGTTGCAATTCAGACAATCTGCGAGAAGAAAGCAATTTTTCATTGAAATGGTTCCTCTGAAACCTCAATTTGCAGAGCATTGAAAGCTGGTTGAAGTTCTGAGAGAGAGACCCCTTTAATCCCAATCCCTTAACTTAAATCTGTGTAATTTCGTCACCATTACAAAAAAAAACATGAGACCACAAATTTGAGTCCACTTGCAAACTGATCTCTACGAGCTTATGAATTAGACAGCTTAATTCCCAAGCGATTCTATAATAGCCTTCAGCTTCCATAACCAGAATTTTATCGACTTCGAAGAGAAACTCCTCTTGATGAGTCACCAAAATTATGGTTTTATGAGCAAGAGCAGCTATGACGCTTTCATTGAGAGGAATTGCAGCTGTATGTGCATCTCCCGTACTGTTGCTATTCTCATTGTCCACATTATCCAGAGACTCTGTGTTATCTTCCTGCAGATCAGAAGACAACTCCGGCTCCTTCTCTCCACTCTGCAAGTGCATCCTCAACATTATGGTAAAGGTTGGCTTGGGTTTTCTGGATGTATGAAGAATCTTGCTGAGGCAATTGAATTTTGGATTGGTCATTGATAAGTTTCCCGTCCATAGATGAGTCAGCCACCAATATCTCCATCTCAGAAGTATCATTGGGAGGTAAGCCATTTACAGGTGCAAGGTTATTGTGAATATTACTGCCATTAGAGTTCTGGTGCCGTTGTTTCTTAAATCTGCAGCCTGCAAGTCATCCTTTAGTTGTGTCACAAATTCTGTATTGAGCAAATGGTCACTAGTGAAGTCAAAATTTCCAGATCTCAAGACATCTTCACTTGGTGCCTCTAAATCCATGTCAACTTTCTCTTCATTACTCTTCCCAGATCACCTCTCTCAGAATTTCCATCCACTTGTCCAGAATCTGCCTCTTCTAGATTTTCATTCCTGGGAGAAGTTTTACCACGGTTTGAATTGGTGCTCATACTCTGAAGCCAGAATTATAGGTTGAGCATCTCTGATTTCATCTTTTCTACCTACAGATTATGATGGCATTTCTGCTCTCCAGATTCAAGGATAAACAGCGACTGTACAGTCTTCCAAGCAGCCCTTTTCTCCTTCATTAATGCCAGGCAACTAATGAGTGTACCTCACAAAGCTCTCCAATCTGCCCGTCCATCTCTGGCATGGATTAAATTATCTGTAGTGGGCAAATACATCCCCATCTCTTCGACAAGTGCCTCTAAAGTTAATATATCGTTCTTTAAAAGGTAAGCAACAGCGTCCACACTTGCAGCCTGCTGAATCGAAGGGCGAGATGAGTCGATGTACGATTCGGCGTATTGAGTCAATGGACTCAGTTGTGCCATTGCACTGTATAGTTGAGCAGATGGGTTTTGGAACGTGAGGGTCGATTTACCACTGCCAGCTCGCCCTTCAATGTCAGTCTTCATTCTTCCCAGGAAAGTGCATGCGAGACCTCTCAATACTAGTGGTGTGTGTGGGGCGTAGCTGCAAATCTTGAATATCAACTTGACCATGTGAAGGCCAAGGACATGCTGGCCTGTTTTCTTCTATAACAAGAGGCGGCTCACTTGGAATGGAAGTGTATTAAGCACTCTCTAAACTGGTATAATTATGTCCATATTACCCAAGCTTGTATCATGTTCAAATTAAGTCCATATGTCATTGTTAGGCCTGCAAGACTAGGATCAATTACTCCCTTTGGAACAGAGGTTAAGGAAACCAAAGAGGAGGCAAATGTAACAGGGGATAGCATATCCAAGAGGAAGCACAGCCATTCCATCGCACTAGCCATGCTAAACATATATCCTTTCAACCTCAACTTCCATGCCCCTGCTGTAACGTAAAGTAGACTGTCTCTTAGCTTCAGCCCGAAAAAAAACTGGAATTCTGGACCTTCACGATCTGGATGGCAAATCGGCTCATGAGATGTAAGTCTTCAATTTTGCTTTGGCGTAGAATTTTAATTCGAAGAGTCCTCATGGTAATGGAGTTGACAGAAGGTTACTGTCATAGGATTGCTTGTCCTCTAATGGAGCATCTCGAGAGATTCTTCAATAAAATCGATTAAGCATAGAAGTTAATTTCAGCTTTAGCTGCAATCATGACGAATTATAGTTGATTGCTAGCTTCTACTGAAACAGCATTCTGACTCCCAGCTTCTGGCACTACCCGTGATCCGTTAATTTTATTGTCTTCTCCAATTGCCTTAATTTCTCTTCCAGACAACAGCAATGAGGATTTTAAATTTCATGGTTGACCAGAATTGACATATGCAACAAAAGAGACAAGATCAAGATGTTTCATGCAAGATACCTCATCTGATTGATTACTATATAGAGAAGGCTCTTCCAATCGAAGTATTTGAGACTTACTATTCCACAAAAGCTACATCAGTTTCCTTCTTTCTGCTGTTGACTACTTCTCAAATCAAGTGTGATATGACATGGAAACGAGCACCATCATTTAGCATTCCATACTGTGACTTGACAGTCACCAAAGCCCAGATGAAAAGCTGAGATCTGCCCTTGCTAATTATTCATCATCCAACAATCTCTTAAATAAATAAAAAAAAGGCCAAGTTCTGCAACTAATGCTGCTATCAGATTGTATCAACGATAATAAGGGGTTCTATGCATTCAGAGGCCATCAGCAATGCTCGAATTTTGGAATTTTAAGCAAAGCAAAGCGGAGTTGTGTAGCATTTCCCTTTAGTTCCAGAATTCTGCATCAATTAGTTTCCTAGCTGGACAAACGGGCAAAGTCTGTACGTGATTCTCATTTATTCATCAAGAGCAAACTGAAAATATCCTTGATGTCATATTCCAAACCTCATCCCATCCAAATCCTGCTTTTGTGCGTTGAAAAATATCTCAATATCAATCTCTTCAGCTTTGAAACCAGAAAATGCACCCGCCTCCAAGAGGGAGTGAATATTTGCAATAGAGTGGCCTAAAATGAAAGGATCATGCTTGTTCCCATTGTTTTCTATATCAGTCCTAACAGTCGATGACTTTCTTCTAAGCTCTGATTTCAACACTTTCACCTTAATCACAACTTCACACTGACATCCGAGTATCACGATCTGCATCCATAAACTGGTAGGCACTCTACCACACAACTGGACCCAGCAAACCTCAGTTAAGACATCAACACTGCATCTTGACATTCTAATTTAGACAGTCTAAAGTCTCTCATTCCAAGAATCCCAAAATTTATCGCCTGGAAGAAAAGGAAGAAACGAATACAAGGAAAAGAAAAGGAACTCCAGAAAACAGAGTAGAGGTGAGAAAAGAGAAAAAAATGCCAAGTCACATTCCATCGTTTTGTCGACGGGCTTAAAAAAAACAGGTGGGGATATCAAAGAATAAGAGAACGATTCTTGGATATCAATATCAATGACAACCCCCTTCATCAGCCATTAACAATAGAAATTAAAAGGGCTAAAAATAGAAGCCAAAACAGAGCATGCTCATGCTTAAATATATTCAGCAGAAGAAAGATCAGTCCTAAATCTCCACAACAATCAATAAGATAACACCTGGACTTGCGAAATAATATTTAGGATCATATAGAGATGAGAGAATGCAAATTTCACATGACCATACCTGGAAGAACCAATCTTTGAGAGGAATTGCTCGGCTTCAAATGAGATGAGGATGCGTGCTGCCAGTCCTTCCCTCTGTGCTTTTCTTCAAGACAAACCCGGAATCCCCAAAAAAAAATACTCCTTTCTCCCTCTCCAAACTCCCATCTGTGCTGCCTCCCTCAAAAAAAACTCAAATACCCCCTTTCTCTCCAAGAAAAATCCTCCCTTTCATGCGTGCTGCCAGTCCCACTTTTCAAAAAGAAACCATCTTGCTGATAAGGAAAATCCTACTTCCTTTTCTCCTTTCTTTCCTTTCTTTCTTTTCTTTCCTTCTTGTAGCCGATCCCCACATGGAAGAAGTATATGTGCTGTCCCTCTAAAAATAAAATCTCCTCTTTTCAAAATTCTGTTGATTTTCCTTCCAAATAAATGGAAGCCCTTTTCCTCATACCAAAGATAAGCCAAGAAATCTCAGTTAGAAAACTTATAATATAATATAATAAAATATAATAAAATAAAATGAAAATAATAAAGAAAGTCATGCAAGCCACACAAGTCATGTAGGTCATGCAATCAAACGAGTCATATAAAAAGTGAGTCTAAAAGTGCCTAATGGGCCAAGTGGGCCTAAGTGGGCCTAGTGTATCTAAAAGCTATCCTAAAAAAAACAAGAAAAGCCTAAGTCTAAGTCAAGACTGCCAAAGGGTCACAATAAGGGGTCAGATAATCCCTCAACCAAAGTCTCCGAGGTGACTCAAAAAAAGGTAAATTGTACGAGTAGTAATGGGCCACCAAGGAACTACTATGGAACACTGAAAACAAAATTTAAAGACATGTGCTAAAGGGACAAAATTGAGGGTCTACAAATATGCCCCTCTTCGGTGTAGATCACGAGTGTAGAGAATGTGAGTAGAAACGCGAGTAATGAGCGGAATGAAGTGAACTATACCGAAGAACTAAAGGACCAGAGATTTTGTCCTAGCACATGAAGAGGTAAGATCAAAGGATGGGGTCTCAATGACATGGATGGGACAACTCTATGTGGGGGAAAATGACAATAAAGAGATAAGGCATGTGACGAGTAGCACAAAGATGGAAAGAGGTGAAAAGGATGATTCAAAGTCATGGATGACATGAATGACTCTGGATCATAGACTAGGTGAACGACTCTGGATCTAAAATAGGATAAAAGACTCTGGGTCATGAGCTCAGGGCTCTAATCGGAAAGAGTGACTCTGGGTCAAGATGGAAAACGACTCTAGGTCGAGAGCCCTAGGCTCTAAATGGAAAGGAAATGACTCTGGGCCGTAATGGAAAATGACTCTGGGTCGAGAGCTCCGGGCTCTAAAAATAGGAAATAATGACTCTGGGTCGAAATGGAAAGTGACTCTGGGTCGAGAGCTCTGGGCTCAAAAATAAGAAATAATGACTCTGGGTCGAGAGCTCCGGGCTCTAAATAGATAGCCGATCAGGATACTTTCCGACTCGAGGTGTCGGGTCGAGGCCACTCACAAGTGGCTAGAATGATGTAAATGACTCCGGGTCGTGAGCTCAGGGCTCGGGGTGCTATAAATGACTCTGGGTCGAGATGGAAAATGACTCTGGGTCGAGAGCCTGGGTCGAGAGCTCTGGGCTCTAACTAGGAAAGAATGACTCTGGGTCAAGATGGAAAATGACTCTGGGTCGATGAATAGCTCAGGGCTATGAGCTCCGGGCTCTATGACTGATCGGCTAGAAGGAGGATGCGATACGCAAACTCCAGGTCAAACCACTCATGGGCGACCAAATGATGAAAGCTCAGCTGAGAGCTGGAAAGACTCCGGGTCTATAGGAAATGAGAGCTCAAGGCTAGCGGGCTCAGGGCCTAAGGAAAAAAGGATAGCTCAGGGTTATAAGACTCAGGGTCTAGAAGGAATGGATAGCTCACGGCTACGAGGCTCAGGGCCTAAAAAAATGATAGCTCAGGGCTAGCGGGCTCAGGGCCTAAGGGAAAAAAGATAGCTCAGGGCTATAAGACTCAGGGTCTAGAAAGAATGGATGACTCATGGTTACGAGGCTCAGGGCCTAAAAAAAGGATAGCTCAGGGCTAGCGGGCTCAGGGCCTGAGGGAAAAAGGATGCTTAAGGCTATAAGACTCGGGGTCTAAGGGAATGAATAACTCAAAGCTATGAGGCTCAGGGCCTAGAAGGGAATAATAGAGAAGACCAACTCGAAAGTGGACATGAAATAAATTGGCTCAAAGCCACATACTCAAAATGTCAAGGGTCGGACTACTGAAACCAAGAAGGGAAATATGCCCTAGTATCCAGGGTGCTCACACTGCTGAAACAACCAGTAAATCAATCATCCGCTGAAATCAATAGGTCAGAAACTGATGCGTCATGACAAACCTCTGAAAAGTCTAAACTGAAGGAACCCTCTATGTCTGAAAAGCTGCTCTGTCGATGAATCTCAAAAGGTAAATCTCAAAGAGTGTATATCATGGCTCATCTAAAAGTAAACCTCAAAGTGCGTAAAATGCTACTCATCTGGATAATCCAATCTGCAAGGTAACAATGACGAAAACAAATCTATCTCATGAACATCTGGCTAAAGGATCCACCCACACTCCTCGGGTGAAACCTAATGCGATCCTTCTCTATCTCAACAAATCCATGTAGGGAGGCCCTGATACAGTCGATTGTCGGAAGCTCTGGGCTAGTGCTCAATCTAAAACCAAGCTGGCCACTGTCTCAATCTCAAGGATACTCAAAGAAAATGGGGGAAATATGCCCCAGTATAAGATCTGACGTCAAAGTCATAAGCTAATCAACCGACACTAATCATCCATCCTCATATCACTGCCCAAATAAATCTCGTAATGGAGAGGGGAATATGCCCCAGTATGGATATCGGACGTCGAAGTCGTGAGGCAAACAAACTAACAACGATCATCCATCCTCGTACCGCTGTCCAAACACAATCTCATCAAGGAGAGGGGGATATGCCCCAGTGTGGATAATCTAATGCACAATAAAGAGTCTGTCAAAAACAACCAAACATCTCTATAACCATGAATAAAGATAGTCATGTCGTCCAATAACAGATAAGAATCTCAGAAAAAGGGGGGATATGCCCCAGTGTGAATATCTAATGCACAACCAAAGGGTGAATCCAACATCATCAATCAACTGTCCTCAACTCAACAACAATCTGCTAGGAAGTCAGAATGAAGTACCGACCAATGCCTCAAGGGAGACACTCTAAATCCAACCTCAAATGAATAGCCAAAATGATGAAGGATGTGGTAATCTCAGGAGTAGAAGCACGTCTCTAATGAATCCTTGACTGAATCTGATAGGAATCTGGTAACCTCAAAATGGGGAAATATGCCCCAGTATGCCTGGTCTATACACTACACTGAAAACTGCCTCCAACTCAGTAATAATCCACTAGTCTATCTCAGAAGTACTCCGGGAATGGAACCACTAGGGGCTCAACGATACTCCACCAGAACTGATATAGTCTCAACATACTCCACTAGGGATCTCTGATCGGTGAAAATGACCAGACTCAAAGAAAGTGCTCCACTAGGGGCTCCTCTCAATCAAATGAAAAGGGAATATGCCCCAATATGGATATCCGATGTACAGCCAAAGGATGAATCTAATATCCTCAATGAACTATCTCCAAACCCAAAAATCCATCAAACATCAATATGCCAAGCAAGAGAGAGACCAAATGCTTCCAAAAGTATCTTCCATAAAAGAGAACATAGTAACGACCAAACTTCACCAATCTACCAAAAACCTGTCCAAGTGAAGACTGTCAAAGATAACGTCTGATCTCGTGGCCTCAGGGTGGTCTTAAGACACGGGACGTAACGTAGGCCAAGGTGATAGGGTGAAAGAAATGAAGGGAAACTAGGCTCAAATACCCAATGATCAAACCCGTACCCTCGTGTACAAGATGTAATGCATAGAAAAATCTCATGAGTCATGGACTTAGAAGTAACCAAAGGGAATGCCGATAACGAAATGAGAGAAAGGATGAATGGTCAAACCATCAATGAAATATGTGAATGATGTAAAGAAGGTATCAAATCAGTAATGGGTATCAATATGTAGGGAATGAATAAAAGGTGGAACAAAGATCTGAAATGCGGTAATGGGATACAAAAGAAAGCAATGAGAAAGTGGAATGAGTGATGATCAACCCATGTTAGTACAATAAAGGAAAGTCATATCACCAATGATGGAATGGTGGATAAGACAATGATCCGGAGACCCTAGTAAAAAGGTCACTCATCTCTCATACCTAATATATATCAATCATGATCCAAACAGCATAGGATCTCATAGAACTCTCACATGAACCCTCAAAACTCCAAATGCGTAACAGGAGTGGCTCAAGGAGTGAAAAACTCACAAAAACCCACAATGACAAATATACCCAATAAATGAACCTCAAAAGGTGGCATAAATGCCCAATGGAACGAGATACCATACATGAGCATATCATTGCGCTTTTCTATTTCTCTTTTTTTTTTTTTTTTTTTTTGTTTTTTTGTTTTTTTGTTTTTTTTGTTGTTTTTTTTTTTTTTTTTTTTTTTTTTTTGCGCATGCTCTGATCATCAATAAATCAAACTCCAATGGAAAAATATAAGGAATGAACAAACTCTCTCTGACCACTGATGAATACATGAACCCCAACCCATGAGACAACCTCTCAAACTAAGATCTCCGAATCAATGTCAAATGATGGAATGAATAGAGTGATATGACTGCCCTCTTTGCACTAAGACGTGAAGAATCATCAACCCAAGGAAGAGATAAAATGAAGCAGATAATGATAGAGACAAGAAAGAGAATGAATATGTGGTGATAATAAAATAGAACAAATAGGGTGATAAGAGGATGGTAACAAAATGAGAAGATAGACTATAAGTCTAAGGCTCATGAGACTTTCCTAGCAAAGCATGCATATACATCAAAGGGCCCCAACCCGGGTGTAGAAATGGTAATCAAAGCTATAAGAAAGAAATAAGGCTATAATATACCACGTGAGGCTCAATGGGCTAGCAATGGTTTAATATATCAATAAAGGTGATAAGGTGTAAGGCTAACCGAAATGATGGCCACCCATCCTGCGACCACGGTCTCAAACATAATACTTCTTCAGCTGATCCACGTTGGTAGGCTCTGAAAATTGGTTTCCATCTAAGTCCGTCAACCATGCAGCCCCTTCCGGAGTCAACTCTCGAATGACATAAGGTGTACTCCAAGTAAACCCCTAGGGTCTCCTGGAAGAGATGAATCTCCATGACCATAACTGGGCTAACATCATCCTCAAACACATCATCAACATAAGCGGAATTCCCCAACATAAATAAATCGAATCTCTCCTGAACTCACAACAATGAATATCTCAAGCATATCGAGAGAGTGAACTATCTCTGGCTAATCTGTGTTAGCCATCCACCTATCATCCAACACATCCATCTCAGGCTCATCATGAAGAAAAACCATGTCAATCAAATCTCCCATCTGAGAAAAACTAATGTCCTCTATAAGAACTCTCATCTGATAAACTTTGACTCATAATCCACTAAACTCATCATATGTACGAAGTCACCCTCAACAATGTCACTGGCTAACTGGGTGGTGGGGGTGGGTGGTAATGAATCATACGACATCTCATCCTGAACTGGATACTATCTATCTCACTGTCCATCAATCCTCTGGCTCAAACCTGCTAATGTCTCTTGAATAGAGTCATGGTGACTGTAAGTCGATCAACTGTATCATACTGAGGATCCATACCTGACTTCTTTGAAACCTGACCAATCTATCTCCAACTCTGATATAAAAAGTCGAATCCAAACTGAAGTGAATAACCCTTCTATAAGGTACAAAGGCATGAAAAGATAAATGACATGAAGGAAACTCAGAAGAGGTGGAAACACATTAATCACTAAGCAGAAATGTGGCCCAATTGAAACTCAAATATGTACCAATCTCTGAGCACACCAAAAGGAGACCATGAAGAGGATAACTGAACCCAATTGTGACCAAGGCAGCTCTGAAGGTCCACAGATGCACCCACGTGTAGGAATGAAATCTTAATTGGGTCTAGGCTAACCAATAAGGTTAAGGTGGCTCTATAAGATAAAATGGGTGGGTCAAAGGATCCCTAGCAGAAGCGATCGTACCCTCCGGCGGTACGCAACCCTCTGCACGCCTCCAAGGAGACGGGGTGCTTCCATGCAAGGTGGTCATCACCTCCACACATGCACTTCCTCGCGTTCCCAGGGGGTTTCTTAATGGTGAAGGCTCTCCCATCTCTCAACACTCAAGGATAATCTAAAGTGCACAATGAAGGATGTGGGTGCATCCGAAAATCCTAAGATCTAAAGTGAGATAGTGGCCAAAGACAAGCAGTCATACGAACATGCAAGAGAAAGGGTTGTCATGCAACAAGCGGTCATGCGAAGCAGATAAATATCAAACAATCAAAGTCCTATCTAGCATATGTGAGAGTGAATCATGCTAAAGTGAACAAACAGTTAAGTGATCACATCAAACAGTCATGCGAAGCAAATAAATATCTAACAAACAAAGTCCTGTCTAACATATGTGAGAGTGAATCATGCTAAAGTGAGCAAAACAATCAAGTGATCATCCAAGGCAATAAAACATGTTAAGATAGCAAACCAAACAAACAAGCAAATCGAACCACCTTGCCTAGAAAAAAGGGGTACCCTCTAATCAACCAATTAAACGCCACATTTTCCTTAACTAGTGTTCAAGTTTGATCCTCAAAAATCCCCAGCGGAGTCGCCAATTTGTGGACCCGCATTTTTCACGTGCGTCCCCACTCGATCGGCGAGACTCGCTTTTTATTTGTGAAAAATTAATTTTAGAAAAGTTGGAGTCGCCACTTATTTTATTTTTATTTTGAAGGGAAAATAAAACAAGAAAGAAAAACCCTAGAATGTGACTCCATAATTTTTGGAAAAAGCATGTCTTTGAAAAACCCGAGTCTTGGTCCGGGGATCAGGTTACTTATTGGGAAGGTACCTCTAGGAGGTAGCACCCCTCTAAGCCCTAAAGAGGTCTCTACTGACAAAGTTAGGGGAAGTGTGGCCATTAATTAGTTAATTATGGATACCTAAATAGACTAGATGATTTCGAATATTGCATGCCTAACAAGATCGAATAACAATGAAGGAAAGTTAAGGATGCGTACCTGGACGGCTTCTCAAGCGCTATCATAAAACATAAGAAATTAGTTTGGAAATACATCACAACATTTGTTTTATTCAAGCAAATCAAGCATATATCAAAACATCCAAAAATCACATCATGTATGGAAATAGTCATTAATAACACATGTGTCCATGGGGATTCTCAAAAATAGGTGTGAAGGAGCGTACCCGGATAGCAAGCTAAAACGCCACTATGGGAAACAAGATTGGCTAATAATAGGTGCATAATAATCTCACGTATCTCAAAGAGAAAGCACAATTAATCAAATGTCAAACAAACACTATTGAAGAGGGTATCATGAATGTCGGGCCCCCACCAAAGCCCTAATTAATCAAGCATGAACAAACTTCATGATTCCAAACAATGGAATTCATAGAATCAATTCATGCAAAATTAATTAGGGCTTTGGTGGGGGCCCGACATTCATGATACCCTCTTCAATAGTGTTTGTTTGACATTTGATTAATTGTGCTTTCTCTTTGAGATACGTGAGATTATTATGCACCTATTATTAGCCAATCTTGTTTCCCATAGTGGCGTTTTAGCTTGCTATCCGGGTACGCTCCTTCACACCTATTTTTGAGAATCCCATGGACACATGTGTTATTAATGACTATTTCCATACATGATGTGATTTTTGGATGTTTTGATATATGCTTGATTTGCTTGAATAAAACAAATGTTGTGATGTATTTCCAAACTAATTTCTTATGTTTTATGATAGCGCTTGAGAAGCCGTCCAGGTACGCATCCTTAACTTTCCTTCATTGTTATTCGATCTTGTTAGGCATGCAATATTCGAAATCATCTAGTCTATTTAGGTATCCCATAATTAACTAATTAATGGCCACACTTCCCCTAACTTTGTCAGTAGAGACCTCTTTAGGGCTTAGAGGGGTGCTACCTCCTAGAGGTACCTTCCCAATAAGTAACCTGATCCCCGGACCAAGACTCGGGTTTTTCAAAGACATGCTTTTTCCAAAAATTATGGAGTCACATTCTAGGGTTTTTCTTTCTTGTTTTATTTTCCCTTCAAAATAAAAATAAAATAAGTGGCGACTCCAACTTTTCTAAAATTAATTTTTCACAAATAAAAAGCGAGTCTCGCCGATCGAGTGGGGACGCACGTGAAAAATGCGGGTCCACACCGGGGTTTCAACCATTGACATGAAGCTATCATTGTTATTCATGGCAATACTACAAAAATAATTTATAGTGTCACTATTTATGGTGTCACTTTTAAAATAATGACACCTTATGGCTTAAAATCCATAAATGTGACACATCATATTAAAATTTTCAATTAGAATATATGATATTAATTTTAAGTTTATAGTGTCAGTTTTCGAAAAGTGACACCATATAAAATAAAAATTTTAAAATTGTTTCCATATACCCACAATCCAAAAAAATCTCATTCCATAACCCTAACCATAATTTTCTTCTACTTCTTCTCATACCCATAGTTAACACACAACTACTCTTCTCTACTTCGTGGACTCTGAGGTAACCCGAAATATCTTAAATCTATCATTTTCATTTTTTTTATTAATGTCAAAATCTTTATTAGCACAATTGATTTATATTCATTTATTTGGTATATTTGTAATGGATTGTGTGAATAGTATCTCTCTCTTGTG